>CBVK0100074510.1:0-18569 GCA_900067695.1 Picea abies
ACACCTACCTCCCCTGGGTTCCCTTTTGAGGCACCATCGAAACAAATAACATGAATCTTTTGGGTATTTAACCAGTTTTTGAAATCTCGGGGGGGGGAAATTGAAGCTAGCAACATGATGACTTTCTTGGCAAGGTGATGGGGTGGATTGCAGGGAGGTTTATTTTACTTAGCCAGAATTATTCTTCTGCTTGAAAGGGACCACCTTCTTGGGTTGTTACTTTCCTGGACGAGATAAACCCCCCCAATTGGCCGATCACGATTGCTGGGACTACTGGGGGGGTGAAGATTTTCTTTGAAAATTCTTTTGTTTCTTGCCAACCATATTTTCCAGCATACCAATTTAATCGAGGCCTTCCAAATTTGACTTAGATTTGGATTCCTATGTAGTGACCCTTTGTAGTTCTTTCCCAATTTTCCAATCAAACTTATGCTGCTTACCGACCATGAGTTTTGAGGAACTAACTCTAAGTAGATGCTATGCATCACTTGTTTAGTGAAATTGAAATTTAGGAAAAGGTGGTCAGTGCTTTCTAGGTTTTGGTTGCACATAGCACATCTAAAAGGCCCCATATAACCTATTTTATTCAATTTTTCGTCTGTTAGAAGCTTATTGTTTGCCAACTGCCAAATTTTTTTATTTATCTTTGGAATTATATTTGGGCTCCAAATTCCTTTCTAGATGGCGGATTTGTTTGGAAAATCACTATCGTGAAGGAGCTGCTTGTAACCCATCGTCACTGTGTACCTTGCTTCACCCCATCTTCTGTTGTCCTTTTGACTAAGGTGGACTGGGGATGACCCTGAGACCACTAGGAGGAATTGCTTAGCCTCTTCTCGTAGAAGGGGGGGGACATCTCCCAGATTCCAATTTTCCTAAGCACCATTCTTATTCCAATTAAATATATCAAAGAGAGTGGTTTTTCCGATTGAGGTTAGCCCGAGCTTGAATTGGTCAAGATCATGAATACTTGAGAGTACTCCCAACTCTGAGAAGTGATCCTCCCATATCTTAATTTCTTTACCATTTTCTGGGGTCCATTTGAGGTGGTTTTGGATGAGCGACATTGATGCCCGAATTAACTTCCAGATGGGAGAACTTGATTGACCAAGGTCTATAACATCCAAACATCTTTTTCTGACTTTGTATAGGTACTTATTGCAGATTTATTTTTTCCACCATTCATTTCAGGTACTCAGTGGGCATCCTATTTAGGGTTTCTTCCATGATGATATACAACATTGGAGAGAGTGGGCATCCTTTCTGAAGTCCTCTTGTGGCTTGAAAGAACGGAGTTGGGAGCCCATTTATTAGGGGTGCTATCCAAGGGGGCGAAATGCAAGCCTTGATCTAGGAGACAAAGGAGTTGTTGAAATTGATTTTTTTTTAGCACGTCAAAAAGGAACTCATGTTTCACTCGATCAAAGGCATTTTTCATATCGATTTTAATTATCATTCCTTTTCCTCTGTTCTTAACACTAGTGTGAATGGCCTCCTGTACCAGAATGATGTTGTCCCAAATTTTCCTTTTAGCTACAAAGCCCCCTTGATTTGGGAGAATGATCCGAGGGAATAGATGTTTTATCCTATTTGTTATAATTTTTGTGAGGATTTTGTAGGAGACATTGCAGAGAGAGATGGGATGAAATCGGTCAAAGGAGTTTGCATTTTTTTACTTTATGAATCAAGTCAAGAAAATAGGTATTAGTGGCTCCTCCTAACTTGCAAGTAGTTTGGACATATCTGATCATACAGAGTAAATCATTTTTATTAATTTCCCAACAATTTTGATAGAAATGGAGAGTGAAATCGTCCAGACCGGGGGCTTTATTGGGGATCAAATTGGTAGACAACTTCCTTAACTTTTGCTTATGTCACCACCTTAGTCAATTCTTGGTTATCATGTTCCTTTATCAACTACGGTATCTGTTCCATGAACTGTAGACTCTGCTCTCTATTGTCTACTTCATCTTGGGTGTAGATATTTTTGAAATGAGAGGAGGCTTCATGTTTTATCTCATCAAAGGAATTGACTACACCTCTTATGGATTTTTTTTATTTCCTCCACTGTTTTCTTGTGCTGTCTTTCTTTGGCCTGCTTATGGAAAAAGTAAGTGTTTTTGTCTCCTGCTTGGAGCCAAAAAGCTATGAATTTAAGTCTCCATTCCTTTTCTTCATTATGGAGCACCCTTAAATAATTTTGAAAGTACTCTTTCTCCTGCTATAGATGTCTGTTTTGGATTTCAGTGGTGTCCATTTCCTCCTATAGAGATTCTAGTTTCTTTTTGTATCTTTCCATTTCTCCTTTTGTGTTGTGGAAGCATACTTTAACCCAATCCTTTATTGCTTGCTTTTCCTTTTTTATCTTTTTCTCCCAGATCTACATAGGAGTCCCGTCCACCTAGATTGTCCAGATCGAGGAGATTAGGGGGAGGAATTCTGGGGACTCCAACCAAATTGGATTGATTTTGAAGGGATTGGCTCCTAGATTTTCGAATTTGATGAAGGATAGGGCTATTGGGCGATGGTATGAAATGCCCCAAGACACAATTTGGGAAGATATGGAAAGAGAGAAGAGGAGTAAAGAGCTATGGATGAGAAAATGATCAAGTCTGGTAGTTATGTGCCCCACCCCTGGCCTTTTGTTTCTCAAAGTGTATTTCCCTTTGGAGGGATGAACATCAAACATATCTAGTTCTGAGATCAGGTCCTCCGGTTTTTCCCTAAATTGGTCCCTTACAATGGTGCCTCCTTTTGGTTTCCCTTGATGTATGGTTGTGTTAAAATCCCCTGCTATAATGCAGTTGTCTTGGGATCCTAGCTCTTTAATTTTCAATAAAGAATCCCAACACTCCATTTTTTCCCAATAATTATTAGGCATATAAACATTACAAATAGGGTAGATGATACCTGATTGAAGATGCTTTAGTTTTACCAACATTCAGTGAGTATATTCAATGCCATTCTGCTGCTTGTTTTCCATATTTGATTCATTTATCATAGGAACTCAACTCCCTGCATTTTTGTCTCTTGGATTAGGAGGATATGAGGCTTTTCTATTCGAATTAGCTTTCCCATGCCTTTTTTTCCCCCTTCCAACCTAGTCCTCTGCAATTCTAGGAGACTACCTTCATTACTTACTATTATGTTTTGTTTCCCCTCCTTTCATGGGCTGAGATTGTCCCTTTTCTACTGGAGCTTTCCCACTTTTCCATTCTTTTATGAGAATTTCCTTCAGTGTTGGTTGAGTTCCTAACTCCTTATCCTGATTGGTTGTTTTTTCTCTTCTATTTTTATCTATTTTCCTTCTTTCGTAGATCTAGCATTCTTTAGGAGTTCCATATCCATCTCTTCTCCTGAGTCTTCCTGACTATCATCCTCCTGAGATTGAATAGGTTCCCGAGGTTATGGATCAGGAACCACTGGGTGTGGCATGGGATCATGACCCTGATCTGGCTGACTGTCTTCTGTATTTTCTCTTGAACTGATCAACTCTGCTTCTAAATTTCCTAGGGGGTTGTATTTGTTTTTACTACTTTCAACTTCATCATCAATTTGTATTGGGGATGTCCCTTTACTTGGCGAGGGAGGCATGGAGTTGATTTTCTGTTCCTGTTGCTCTTTCCCTGCCTTGTTCATTACTTTATTTCTTTTTGTTGGTTTCCATTGTTCTGGAAATTCATTCTTAGGATGATCTTGGATCACCTCGAGGCAGTTTTTGGCGAAATGTGCATATTCATGACAATATTTTCACTTGAAAGGTTAGCTAGATTTCTTCTGGAAGACCTTTCTTAAGGTCTACTTCTACACAGATACATGCACATGATTGCAGACCATCTCATGGCTCAGCCCGATCGATGAACCTACATAGTGCATTGCCTATATTTTTTATTGTTTTTTCATTCCAACAGTGGAGGGGGTAAGAAGGGGAGCCTTACCGAAAATGGAATCGCCGAGGGAACATCATTCTTAGGACTGAAGTCTAGAGTCCATTTATTCAAATACATACCTCAATTACCCATGAAATATGGGCCATTTCTAAAGATCAAATATCTATTTGCTTTATTTTCAAAGAGAAAGATGTAGAAATCCTTACCACAAAAAGATGTAGAAAGCTTCCCTTTTATCATTTTCTTCTAGTTCTGCTCCAACCATTGTGTCATTTATTTGTGGGAAGGCAAAAGGCTTGTAAAATTCCCTATCATGCCATTTTCAGCTAAATTGAGGGAGAACGGTCTCGAGCAAGGGGAGTAGACAGACACTTTTGGAATTGCGTCTAGCGTTTTTACAAAACGGGACAGAGGATCTCCCTTTAAAGATTTCAAATATGAGAGATCAGGGCTTGGAACATTGCGAGATCAGGATGCGGTGGTGGTTGAGGTGGGTCACGATCCCCTGATCCAGAGGCCATGGCAGTCGACGTAAGAAACCCTAGATGCTGTCAGGGGGATCTTGAGGTAGCCGCGTCAGAATTTTTTTAAGGTGTTTAACTTCGATCTATGTTAGGAGTTAAGGAAGTTGTCATTAAGGGGGGATATGCTCTAATGAATCCTTCCTTCTCCTATTGTGTTTCCTTTGTAAATCCTTCAATCCTATACCAAGTTATTCTTAAGGGGGGATGTTAGGATATTTACACACTTAAGAGTTAGTTAAGATCAACTTGGTCTAATGTGTCGTTAGGTAAACATGTGTTTCCTTAGTATGCATTTATAGTTAGGAAATCCGATAGTCACGATATGTTCCCGACATAGAGTGATCACCTGACATATAGTGATCGACCGACGAATCATATTATGCTCGATCTTAATAGATACATTGATTCGTGGCTTAACACCTAATTAGTCCATGATATCTGTTTAAAGAGAATGGAGGGTCATTTTATGATGATCGATTGTGAGAAACTCTCTTGTAAATCTCTTTGTAATATTTTTCTTTTCCATTAATAAATTACTCTGATTGGCCATGTTGGTTTGGGTCGTGGATGCTCCCCCATAGGGTTTTACCACATCAAAATATCAATGTGTTGATCTTTTATTTGGTCGTGTGAGTGGTTACTGAAGGTGGTTGTCCTCTGTTGGAATACATGTGTGGTCAAACAGATGGTTCCTTACATGCTTCACTCCAAGAAAATGAAGCTTCCATTTAGGGGAGAGGTGGTTGTTTACATAATCGATATCACCAGTAGAACACCTACTTATTTTGTCTCATGTATGAATCCTTATGAGAAATGGTATGGCTTCTATTTTGACGTCCATTTTTTTAATCTAATGCATGGGCCCGTGTTCCTAATGAATGATGAAAAAAATCTATGTCTCCAAACTCTCGATACCCTATGGTTGGCTACAATGAAACATTTCAAGGATATCACCTTTATGATCCCATCACTCACACAACGGTTGAATATAGAGAGGCTACTTTTGATTAACTTTCCACTTATAGTATGGTGCCAGGATCTCTCCCATTATTTCTTTTAAAATAGTATTCATATAGTTCTCAGCATGCTTCCATGGATTATGCATATTCATATCACTTTGAAAATCCTCATTTAATTGATGCACATCATGTCTTATTGAAACGTTATCCTTCACAATATGTTGTTGGTCCTCTTCCTACATCCACGAGGATTTTTCCAGGTACTCCTATATTATCCAAGCAAACCCCTTATTTTTTCTAAGGACATTATTGATGACTCACCCAACCTTCCTATTGTAGATGTATATTCCCTTCTTCTTGATACTCTTTTCAGTGGTGCATCCATTGCTCTTGTTTCAAAGGACAATGATATTGTTAATTTTTCATCAATCCCCATATTGTTGTTGTAATTATTGTCATTGATTTCAAAGGATTAATGTTGTCATTAATTTCATATTACGACTTTAAAAATACACATAGAGTTTCCAAGATTGATTTATATATATGTTTACAAGTACATTAAAAAAGCGGTGCACGTGAAAAAAGTAAAAAGTGAAATGGTGGTTTCAAACCCATGGTGTTTTCCCATGCATTTTCCCATGGTATTTGGAAAAGTGAAATTAAAAAATTGAATTAATTAATTAATTAATGGGTGTCATGTCTTATTGAATTAACATGTCCCTTCATGAAGGGTTATGATAAAGTATAAAAAGAGAAAGTATTGAGAGAAAGTGTGTGTGTGAAAAATGCAATAACATTTGAAGAAGTGGATGAGAAAATATTGGATATCATTCCAAAAGGGGAGAGTTGTGAAATATGTTTCAGGTCAATTTGGCATTTTTGCTATAACTTATTTTCTAAGACGTTTCAGACCATGAAATTTTGACGAGACAGGGGAGATCACTTGATACATGTGGTCAAAATTTCAGACATTGTTTTGCTATACTTTCTGATATATTCCCTATGGAATATAGGGTTCTTGAATGCTCCTAAAATAAGTTTCAAAAATAGGTCAATTTGGCATTTTGTCTATAACTTATTTTTTGAGACGTTTCAGATTGTGAAATTTTGAGGAGACAGAAGTGAGACCTCTAGGTACATGTGGTTAAAATTTTATATTTTGGTTCACTCTAATTTATGATATATTCCCTATGGAAGATAGTGTTCATGAATACTGCTAAAAATAGTTTCAAATGGGTCGGTTTGGCATTTTCGCTACAACTTATTTTCTAGGACTTTTAAGACTATGAAATTTTCAGGGATCTGAGGTGACATACATAAATACTTCAGTTAAAAAAATTATATTTTGGTTCACTATACCTTATGAAATATACCCTATGGAATTTAGGATTTATGAATGATCCTATAATCAGTTTAAAACAGGTCATCTTGGCATTTTCTCTATAAAAATATTTCTAGGACTTTTCAAACTGTGAATTTTCATGGATTTGAGGAGACATATCTATTGGTGTACTTGCTCAACTACATACTTAGTGACATACACATTTTTTTCATTTTTCCTACCATTTAGGAGGAATGTTATGTATAGCATGTCTATTTTTAGTTGGTGGCTTCCTATATGTAATACCATGGGAAAATAACATGGGTTTCCAAAACCATGGGCTCATAAACCACCATTAGGAAAATTCCTATTTTTAGGGGAAGAGTGCTTCTTACCTTAATTTTAGGAGATAATTCATATTTCATGGCTAGAGAGCGCACTTGAGTGAGAATATTATTCTTCTAAGGAAGTGCACATTACCCATCTTATTCTTGGAGTTAACCCATTTCACTTATTTACCTATTTTTAGTGACTTTCCGTATTGATGAAATTCTCTCTCAAATTAGGAATTTAGTTCCATTCTTGGACTCTATTCTTTTTTTTACAAAAATGGTTATAGATTATATTAATGGGGTGGACTAGCCACAGATTCGATTACAAAATGGCCTCGAATTTCTTCTATATTAATGGGGTGGACTAGCCACAGATTCGATTACAAAATGGCCTCGAATTTCTTCAGGCCTGCCTTTCTGAGCCATTCTACTTCTATAGCTATAGACTTGTGAACTGAACTAGATCATGTACGCCTTCTAAATGACCTGGATTAAATTTAAATGTTGAAACTCCAGTCATTGTTTCAGCATATGTCTCAACGTTGTTTCAGCCTATGTCTCAGCATTGTTTCAGCCTTACAGCGGTGTTTCAGCATCTGTTCCAGCACTATTTCAGCATATGTTCCAGCACTGTGTTTCGGCATAAGATACAACATTGTTTCATCATTTGTTACAGTGGTGTTTCATCATCTGTTACAGCGATGTTTTAGCCTATGTCTCAACACTATTTCAGCATTTGATACAGCAGAGTTTCAGCATCTGTTCCAGCATTGTTTCAGCATATATTGCAGCACTGTGTTTCGGCATCTGTTACAACACTGTTTCAGCATATGTCTCAGCGTTGTTTCAGCCTAAGTCTCAGCACTGTTTCAATGTGGTCTCGGACTTTGTGATTGTCTAGGGACTCACAGTCTAACATTCGCCCCTCAATCACAAGTTTGAAAATTTGTACTAGTAAGGAAACAATAATTGGTATCAACTTCAATCTAAAATTGATGAACTAAGATTTGATGAATATATTCTTGAAAAACAACTGCCATGTCTAAACATTCCCATTCTGTTGATTAATTGATTTGAGGAGACACGTTGCTATGCTCGAATACCTAATTGTTGATTGATTTTTAAGAATTATAGGACTTCTAATCTTGAAGCATGACTACCATCATTGATTTTTGATATTCCCCCTGTCAAGTCGAAGGTGAGAATTTTGTTGAAGTTGGTTGACAAGATCCAAGCTTGAGCTTTGGATTCTTTTATTCTTCATTGATTCATGATTGAAGAGATCCAAGATCGAGATTTGGATTCTTTATGTGGTAGTTTTTTTGGCTAACCACTAACCATCTTCCATTTATACTTGAACAATATGGTGGTTTTTGATTACCACTAACTAATTTGAATTGAATAATGTGGTGTTTTTGGTTTACCACTAACCATTTTGATTTGCACGGGTGTTTTTGGTTTACCACTAACCAATTTCACTCCCCCCTAAAGGTGTAAGAGAGTATTATTTTCATCAATGTGATCCCTCCCTTGAGGGTGTGGAGAGTACCATATTAGATTCAGGTTTTAACTTCAGAGAACATATAGAATTAGATATGGATCATCACCAAAATCATATGGAATATTTGTTTCAAAGTTTTTTACTGTTGTCGTTTCTCCATGTAGTTGTGGCTTTACCTCTGTCTTAACTAGACAGTAAGATTGATGCAACTTATTTACTTGTTGATTCCATTTCTAAGAGACGATCCAACCTTAATGAATTGTTTGCTTAACCTTATTCTTCTTTAGACACTTTTCAGAGAGATGATTTGTCTTCCCACAATGAAGGCAATGATGGATATCAAAACACTACATCTCCAAGGGACCAACTCTATGAAAATGTTGGCACTTATTAGCAAGATTCTTCACTTCTTCAAGAAATCTTGCACTCACAAACTAAACTAGTTTGGAGTAATTCAGGACATGAAAGTTGTTTCTTTTATCATATCCTAATCCATGTCAATTTTTTTTGAATGACAATTCTTCCCAAGGTCTGACAACCATATTGGAAAGATGATTTTGTGAATCTAGATGTTCTTCTTTTGAATTTTCAAATTCACATTTTCCACTGTTACTACTTTTATTCTGGGTTACTTCTTTTGAATCTTCTTCAACAAGAATTTTTTTCGTAGGTCAATTGTATGATTCCATCTCATGACTAGTTAATGAATCATCATCAATATCTTGTGTTTATTTTGTATCCACCATTAAGTCATGTGTATCACAAGTAGAATCAACCATATGTATTATTCCTTCTATATCACAAGTCTCATCAACCTTTTGCATGAACTCATCTGTATCACATGTTGCATTGACCATTTGGATAAGCTCCTCTATATCACATGTTTCACCATCCTTGTCTATTAGATCCCTCGTATCACAAATTGCATCAAAATTTTGTATGGGTTTATTTTCTATAGATGTTGCATCAATAATTTCATCAATTTGATTAGGATTTTCTCTAATTTTATCTAAAGTGAATCAATCAATTGATCCTTCATTTCTATTTGATCTTGAAGATCATTTGTTGACTGTATTATATCAACCATATGATCAATTATGTTTTTATTTTGAATTAATTTCCACTCAAGTTGTCAATTCTCGCTAGCTCATTCGTTTAAGGTGTGGGTTTAGTTTTCTAGGCGACCTGGGTTCAATACCCTTATGGTGTGTTTAGTCGAGAGGAGAACCCACAAAATTTATCCATGTTAAGGTTTGGTGCGATATAGTTCAGGTGCGATTCACGAGTGATTTTGATGGCTTAGATTCCCCTAGATTGTGGTTTCTTAGCCAATGGTTGAAATGCTAACCCAACAAGTGATAGACACATTTCTAACAAAAAAAATGTCCACTCAAGTTTTTCAACTTGAGTTTGCAATCTATTGTTGTAATCTTGCAATTCCTTTATTTCCTGAGAAGCGTCCTCTAAACTCTTTCCTCCTTTACCCATTTTTTATTATTCTCTTACTCACTTGTACTCGCTTGTTTTCACTCACTCGCTTGATTTGATCTTACACTTAGGATGTCATGCACCCATACATGTGATTACAATGTCTTAACTCACTTGACCTCCTTATTCAAATTTCAGATAGGTCTTGATGATGACATTCACAATTGACTTTGACTTGAAATGGCTTAGCACTTTTCCCTTAATTCAATGATCAAATTCAATGATTTATCCTTCAAGTTTTACAATGTAATGAGAAATTTAATGATTCAAAATACTATAGGAACAAATAATATTTCTTTGTCATTACATGCTTTAATTCCTATTTGCAATCACCATTATCCTTCATGAATGCATGGGCATTGCGTGTTTATTTTTCCAATATTAAATATGTGTCACAATAGACAACATAAGCATCAAAGGAAGTAGCCACCATACAATATCTAAAAAAGACATGCACAATCACACATGTAACATAGCCAAACACTAGAAGGCTAGGTTGCACTACTGAAAATATCACCTCAAGAACTGATTTCAAATTATGATAGAATTTAACTAATAAAGAAGCATGAAAGAAATGCAATAACATCACATGCAATAATCAAGATTCATGCTAGACTTAAAAAAAATTCTTAAGCATGCCATGCACATAAATAACCAACAAGAAGGCACATTAAAATAAATATCTCAGATATAATAGTTAATACACATTTGTTAGGCTAGGAATGGGCATAAATCATAACTCCACAGGATGATTATTCCATGAGCATGAAGCTCAATAAATATACAAAATGAAACCATTGTTCTTCTCCAATGTATGACTCTTCCTATCACCTATGACACTTCGTTTGTACATTACTTTTATAAAGACCACAATCCGAAGGATTACACATCCAACATCCCCCCCCTTAATCCAAAGGGGTGTGTGTGAGTCCAAGCATAATTCTGAACTTCTTGAATTTTAGACAAAGGGGTGTGTGTGAGTCCAAGCATAATTCTGAACTTCTTGAATTTTTCTCTTCCAAGGGCTTTGGTGAATATGTCCGCAATTTGCTCATTTTTGGAACAATGTCTCAAGTGAATTGTCTTGGCCTCTAAATGATATCGAATCAAGTGATACTTTGTGTTGATGTTATTTTTTCGATCATGGAATATATGATTTTTGTGCAACTTGATTGTAGAAGTATTTCCAACTAGAAGAGGAGTATAGTTCACTTGTTTCTCCTGCAAATTTGCAAGTTTTTTCTTGAGCCACATAATCTCCTTTGTTGCTTTTGCAGCTGCCACATATTCTTCCTTTGTTGTGGAATATGTTGGAACTAATTGTTTGCATGATATCTAGGAAACAAATGTTGATCTAAGACTCATGAGATAGCCTGAAGTTAATACTCCATTTTTCTTATCCCCATCAAAGTATGAATCAAAATATCCAATCAAAATTGAAGTCATCTACCTTAGAGTACCCGAGTCCAAAATACTGAGTTCCTTTCAAGTATTTTAGAACTCTTTTTGCAACATACCAATGTCCTCACAAAAAATCCTTCTGGTTGAGACATGAACACATTCTCTTTCAAGTTTCCATTCAAGAAAGCAGTCTTCACATCCATTTGATGAATTTTCCATCCATTATGTTCTACTATGGAAAATAGAGTGTGCATGGTATCCCATTTTGCTGTGGGGGAAAAATTTTCCTCATAATAAACACCTTCTTTTTGCTCAAATCCTTTTTCTATGAGCCTTTCTTTGTGCTTGTCAAGTGAGCCATATGATATGTACTTGTTTTTGAATACCCACTTGCAGCTGATTGTTTTGGTTCCAAATGGAGGATCTACCAACTTCCAAGTCCCATTCTTGATGAGAGAATCATATTCCTTTTGCACGGATTCTTTCCATTCATCATGAGAAGTGGCTTCTTTAAAGGAAGTTGGTTCATGGTTACTAGATAAATTCAACTCACAATCATATGAAACATCCATGTCATCTACATCACCAGAGTTTGAATTATCTACATTACCTCCATCTTGTCTTGAGTCCATTCTGATTCCTAAATTTCCTACCACATCGGGATGAACACTTTCAAGTGTTTTAGTGAGCCATTTTGGTGGACCTTTCTGAGATGGTCTAGGTTGCTCAGCTGATTGAGTTAGTGTTGGGTTCTCATCAAGCCTCAAATTTTAAATATTCTCAATCACATCATCCATTTGGAATTTAGGTTATGATGAAGTGGCAGGTACTTATTCATGTGGGGTAGATGGAACTTCAAAAGGATATTCCAAATATTGACCCAAGATAGGGATCCCCCCTTCAATATGTGGAATTTCATCATCAAATTCACGATATATCTTTACACGAGTGAATATGTCCATATGATCAAGTTGCCTCTTAATAGTTTCATCTTTCTTGGTGGAATAAAGAAAGATCACATCTCTGGAAAGGAAGAACTTCTTGTTTGTCTCATGGTAAAGATGATACCCCTTGGTGGTATTTGAGTACCCGAAGAAGATGCACTTCCAACTCCTTGCATCAAGCTTGCTTCTTTTCTCCTTAGGAATCAATGCATAACATGTGGAACCAAAGACCCTAATATGCCTCACTGAAGGAATATGGCCATATCACATTTCATATGAAGTCTTGTTTTTGAAAACATGATATGGAAATTTGTTTTTGACATAAACTCCACATAGAATCACGTCATCTCAAACATCAATTTAACATTCTTGAAAAACATCATGGAACAAACCATAATTAGGAGTTTCCTATTCATTTGTTCAACCAAACCATTTTTTTGGGGATTGTATGGAACTATGGTTTGATGTTTCATCCCATGTTGGAAAAGGTAGATTTCAAATTCATTATATGTATATTCTCTTCCACTATGAGTGCAAAGAGAGCCAATACAATATTGAGCTTCATTTTGAATCCATACATGAAATTTTTTAAATGTTTCAAAAACTTGTGATGTATCTTTCAACAAGTACACCCAACACATCCTGGTGTAATCATCAATAAAATAAATTATATATTTATTTCCATTTGTAGAAGGAATGGCATAGGGCCACACAAATCAAAATTAACTAGTTCAAGTTTTCTACATGCTTTGGAAGTAGAATCATGGAATGGCTATTTTCTATGCTTTCTAAGGATACAAGCATCACATTGTTTCAGTTTTCTAGGAATAATAGGTAGACCATAAACACCATTCTTTCTCAATAAATGAAGACTATCATAGTTGATATGACCAAATATAACATTCCATAAAATACTATGTGACATTATACCTTCATCATGATCAGAGAGGTATGCAACATTGTGTGTATGGGAAGATGTCCCAATCAACTTCAGTAGTCTTCCATCTTCCATTCGGTCATAACAAGCATGCTATTAGAATCCTTTTGTATTTTAACTTTTCCAATGATCATATGAACATAGTGGTCTTGATTTCTTATGTGCACAAGGGACAACAAGAGCCTTTTCATCTAAGGAAGATAGAGTACATTATGCAGAAGAAAATCCTAGAATCCAGAAAACTTGAGTCTAATGGTGCCAATTCCTAAGGGTTTGAGGCTGGACTTGTATGCAAAATAGACTATTCCATCTACATTGTCATTGAAGTCTTCAAATAAGTCTCTTTGGAATGACATGTGAGAGGTTGTGCTTGTGTCAAGAAGCCATACATATTTCCAAGGACTATATGCAATGTTAAATAAATATTTTGTTACTCCTATATTGCAATGAGCAATGATGTAATGTGCATATTCACGTGGGTTAATTTTTGTTGGTTCTGAAGGTTTACCTTTGTCCTCTTTCTTATTCTTTTTATCTTCTTTGATCTTGTCCCATGGAACTCTACAATAATCTACTTCATCTAACCCATTATTTTTGCAACATGTACAATAAAGATTAGATCTATCACCTTGGTTATGTCTACCCCCCCTACCTCTAAAATTATTTCTTCCATGCCCACATCCTCTTCTGCTACTTTCTCCTATGGAATAATCATGTTATTTACTCTTGTCTTTCTAAGAAAGGTAGATAATATTTATAGTTGAAGGATTTGACTTCTTTCGAAAGGATTTCTCATGTTCTGGAACTTTCTCCACCAACATGTCAAATGTGATGGATTTCATTTTACCAATTACTTGTAGCGATTCAAGGTAATGAGAATATGTAGGGTAGAGGGAATTAATGAAGGCCATGAGAGGGAGACCAATCTTCACTCCAATGGCTTCAATGTCATGCATTATGACTTTGATTTCTAAAGCTAAAGCCATAAGGTCATCATTCTTCAAATCTAGGTTGAAGAGCTTCAATATTAGTTGTATGAGTTCAAGCTTAGAATGTGTGTCATACAATTCATTCAATATTTTCAAGGCACCATAGGGATCATTAATGGAATAAATATGATGACTCAACTCCTCACTTACTGTTGCAAATATTATAACATGTGCCTTATGGTCTTTGTCTTCCCATATTTCACATTATTTGTTTAAGATCAGAATCATTGGTCTTCTACCAGGTTTACTACTCTTCATATTTAATTATGAGGCTTCTTCTTCTAATTCCACCTCTTCTTCAATGATTTTTCTTCTTTGAGGGACCACTACTACTTCAAAAATTCCTTTCCATAGGTCACTGAAGATCAATGTGTTCTTGATCTTCCTGTACCATTCTCTGTAGTTCTCCTTTCCAGTCATCACCACGCCGACAATGGATATGAGCGAATGCATTGTTCTATATTTAATCACACATATCAATGTATTAGAATGAAAAAACAATACAATGAAATTGCACCAATACAGTGAAGGGCACTTGCACTTATTGACGTGAGTGAGGTCACACGATGGGGAAATGTAACTACACTGGTTTAAGCAAAGGAAATCAATGTTGTATAAATGAAGAACATACCAACCCTTCACTCCAATAGAGGTGCATATACCAAAGGGTTGCTCACACTGTTAGGGACCTAATCTCCCTAACCCCTCACATAGGTAGAATAAAATATTTTTGATGTAATAAAGGATGACATTAGTTTATAAGGCCTATTTAATAAATGGGAACGAGTCAATGTAAGAAGACATAACAAAAGCTTCCACTTCTAGAAATATATTTCACTAGAAGGTTCTTTAGAAGATATGATTAGTATAAATAAGAGTAGGAGGCATGGGAAGTTTTTTCTTGAGAATTATTATAATAGAGCTCTGCTCTGCTGGAGGTTTCCCCCTCGAAGAGGCAAGTGAACATTTCTTTCTTGAATAAAGGTATAATTTTTGGTGTTTCTCTTCTCAATATTCTATTGTTCCATCGATATACGCTGAATATTCCAATTTTTGCATATTATATTACATCTAGTACCTTACAAGTGGTATCATATCACTTTCCTTGGCATGAATTGTGGATTTTTTTTTTCCAGGGTAGATACATGCTCCAACATCTTAAAACTACAGAAATCATTCGTTCAACACATAAATCTACGTCGGGGAAGCATACATGCAGGAACTACAAGTGGTTCTTAAGTGCACAATGTTGGCCACCCTTATAACCCTTGTTGGTACCATTTTGAGTGGTAGCGCATCAGACAACGCCTATATACAAATTGTCCTAGATCTCCTGAATCCCTCCATAGATAAACCAATTGGTCACCTGACTTCCATAGTGCCACTGAGAACAACAGTCGGGAAGATACTCTCTAGTACCTAGGTAATCAGGTAGTATGACTAAGGGTATGGTCTAGCCTCCTTAGTTGGTGCTCTGAAATATTGGGCCGATTACTGCTGTTCGACCCCACATGTATATAAAAGAGTTATAGCACAGGGAAAACCATTGTTTGTAGAAACCCTCAACACCCTAACCCTTGGGACGGAAACAAAATAGAAAAGGAACATACAATATCTACTATTGTGAAACCTTTCCTCTTACATTCGGGTTGCGAAATTACTACACATTTCTTCCTATTAAGAATCTGGGAATTTCGTTATTGCAATATTATTCATATCAAACTATAACTCTACAGGGGTAAAAAAAAATATAGTGGTCCTACTGACACCCTTATTTTGGACCTATCCCATTTGATTCCCCTCTTTGCCCCTATTCCTGTGGTACCTATATTTTTTAAGACAATTTTTTTCGTGGACCCAACCACCTTTCCCGACACCTTTATTTGGGCCCTATCCTATTGGATTCCCCTTTTCGCACTAATCGCCATGGTATCTATCACCTGTCACCATTTTTCTCTGTGGTCCCACCCACCCTTCCTGACACCCTTATTTTCCACATATTCCTTTGGATTCCTCTCTTTTCCCCGTATATTGTGATACCCCTCACCTGTAATATTTTTAGTGTGGACCCATCTACCTATTTTTTAATTTTCCTAAATGGACACAACCTGTTCCCAAGAACTCAATACCTTTATAGCCGACAATCTCTAAAATAAGGAGGACATCAATACTATCAATTCCAACCTTGGTAGACTCAATTCCTCTATTTAGACCCTACATGACCAATGTTCCCACATCAAATAAATCAAAGACACACTCGCCCAATTGATGAGTAGATCCCTGAACCCTACCTCTTCTGAATAACCTTCCTATCAGGAATAAAATGACTCTTCCCATTACCAAGGTACTCATTCCACCCACCTTCCTCATGACCTCCACCTTCCCATAATTGAGGTGAACAAATTTGATGGCTCAGATCCCATAGGATGGGTTACTAAAATGGAACATTATTTCTCTTTGCATGGTATTACTGATGATTTATCCAAGCTTCATTATGGTATCCTACATTTGGATCTAGAACACTGACAATGGTGGTAATGGTGTAGAAAGGCATGCCAAAGGTATGTGGCTTGGACACAGTTTATTACAAAGATTTATGACCTATTTGACTCTAAATCCAATCATTTAGGTTGATTGACCAAGTTGAAGTAGTCTAGGACAATGGAAGAATTTATTGTATCCTTTGAACACTTGGATTTTAGAATGGACGAAATTTTAGATGCCTTCTTCCAGGAATGCTTTATCAGTGGTGTGAAAGATGAAATTCATTCCCATGTTCTCATGGCCCACCCCCAAACTTGGTTGGAAGCTACTTAATGAGCCAAGGAATACTAACAGATTGTCTCCTCCCATACTAGAAAACCATATTTTCTTCCTTTCCCTAAACCCACTACTCCTACCCCTCCTGTAACCCTCCTTAAGATCCAAAAGTTAACTCGGGCATAAATGGGTGAATTCCAACTCAAGGGTCTTTTATATAATGGTGATGAAAAATATTTTCTAGGGCACAAATGTAAGGAATAGAATATTTTTATGGCCATGACTGAGGATATTTCTGAAGAGGAGGCAGTTGTTCCCTCTGTGGAGGAGCTACCACCCCCATTGATCCGACTTCACCCTCTGATCCACCAGAAGTTGAACCAATGATCACTAAATTCCCTCACTGGCTTCTTTGCTCCCCATACCCTCAAGTTAATTGGTTATATTAAGAATCAGAAAGTCATCATCCTTGTTGACAGTGGTGGCATCCATAATTTTATTCATCATCGTATTGCCTAAGAAGTCAATTGTTATATTCATGTTGTCAATAATTTTTAAATCATGATTTCAAATGGAGGGTGCTTGAAATGTTGATGACATTGTGAAAATATTTGGCTCCAAATTGGTTAGTATAACATGAAATATCATATGTTTGCTATAGAAAAGGGCAGTTGTGACATTGTGCTAAGTGTTGAATGGTTACGCACTTTGGGACCCATTCTCATGGATTTTAAGGAACTAACCATGCCATTCCAACGAGAGGTACAAAAATATAAGTTCCAAGGAATCACAACAGGTTCCCCTGAGATCATCAATTCCCATCGAATGAAAAATATTCTAAAAAAAGGTCATTAGAATATTATTTTCCAACTCCATTCCATTCAAGTAGTTGAGACACCCTCTGTGCATCTTGACCTCCAATATGTCATATCCAAACACCAAAATGTTTTTTCCACTCCCTAGGGACTTACCCCTTCCCGTGGTGTTCATGATCATGCCATTCCTCTTGTGCCCAACACTATTCCTCCCAATGTTTTCCCTTATCTTCATCCCTTTGCCAAGAATAATGAAATTGAAAAAATTGTTCAAGAATTTCTTGAAGCGAGTGTTATACGTTATAGTACCAACCCCTATTATTTTCATGTGGTCATGGTACTCAATAAAGAGGGTACTTGGTGCATGTGTCCAGACTTTAACACCCTCAATAAACTAACCATTAAAGACAAGTTTCCCATTCCCGTCATTGATGATCTCTTGGATGAACTGAGTGGCGCTTAGTACTTTCCTAAACTTGATCTCTGTTTTGGCTACCACTAGATCCGTATGAAAGAAGAAGACATTCCCAAGACTATGTTTAGAACTCATGAGGGTCACTATGAGTAATTTTTCATGCTCTTTGGTATGGGTAATGCCCATTCCACTTTCCAAAGTCTCATAAATCATGTCTTCCATCCATTTCCTCATTTTGTTTTAGTTTTCTTTAATGATATTCTCATCTATAGTAAAACTTGGACATCCCATCT
>CBVK0100074542.1:0-13712 GCA_900067695.1 Picea abies
AAACCCATAGGGCCAAAGGATAAACCACAAATTATTCTTGTTTAAATCGGGTAGACAAACCCCATTGATGAATAGTCTAAGTCCAAGCCTAAGACAAGGGTCGACCTCTTTAAATCCTTGAAAAAATGTCTAAGGTTGAAAATTTTGGGGTAGAGCAATATGTAATGCAGAGGTAGTGGAAGTTCCATCCATCCCCACCCGCCACATTTATACACATTATTAATTGGATTTTAAGACATCCTCGGATGTTAGAGTGTTTTTTTCATCCTCCCAACGTATAGATCTTTTTATCTCGGTTTCAACGAGCCATTACAAAAAGGTATCCTCTCAGATAATATGATCCATATAATATCTTTAGTGTATTTAATTAAAGTATGCTCCATAATAACCCAAAATTATAGGAAAAGTTGGAATGCCACGAAACCAAGAGCGAGTTGTGCAGAAATGATCCTGATGATGAAAGATGGTGAATGGACTAGTTTGGGCCCTGCATAATCCCTTCGAATTGCCTGAGCTCATTATTAACCTCATTTTACCACTCTGGTCAGGATGACATAAACTCATAAGGTCGCCTTCAATTGCAAAGCATGGGAATCCAAAAATGGGGACATTACAAAAAATAAAAGTGAAGATATTTTCCCAAGGGGATATAGTGATGGCCCTTCTGAAGAAAGAAAGGTTTCTGAATGGAATTTATTAAAAACTAAAATTTTTAAAAAATTGAGCCAAGGATTTCTTAATGCTTATAAGTTGGAATTGCTGGATGAATTACATATTTATTATACATTTAATGTTGCAAATATATACACATATTTCATGACGACGAACAATATTAATAGGAAGGTCCACAATAGGTAGTGACAAATTAGATAGGGTAAATTCCAATTAAATAGATAGAGGATGTTGAAGAAATTTTGGCAAAAAGATTATAAGAAGACAAGAGATAAAGAGTACACAATTTTCTTGATAAATGGAAATATCAAAATTCTAAAGATGCATTGTGGGTTTTTCTAGACACGCTTGGTTGACCTGGGTGGCCATCTCCGTCCCATGAATATATGGTCCAAATATCATTAGTAGGAAGCTCATGAATAACTAGAGTTATCTAATGAAAAATCATCCTTAGGGTTTTTCCACCTTTGGGATTTTTAGTAAAGACAAGTTGGAAGTTGAATTCTTTGAAAAACCCATAGGGCCAAAGGATAAACCACAAATTATTCTTGTTTAAATCGGAAACCCATAGGGCCAAAGGATAAACCACAAATTATTCTTGTTTAAATCGGCTAGACAAACCCCATTGAAGAATAGTCTAAGTCCAAGCATAAGACAAGGGTTGACCTCTTTAAATCCTTGAAAAAATGTCTAAGGTTGAAACTTTTGGGATGGAGAAATATGCAATGCGGAGGTAATGGAAGTACCCTCCATCCCCACCCTCCACATTTCTCCACATGATGGATTGAGTTGTGATTTCGACCATTTGGTAAGGATCCTTTTAAGGGTGCCACGCCAATGAAGGTGAGACAATTATGGAACAAGCGCAAATGCAAGCATACATATTCAAACCTTGAGTGAGGAGTGCAACCTTAGGGTAGAGGGAGAAGGGGCATATTAATATGCAACAAGATGAAGGAGTAACATCGCGCCACCCCCTTGCCTACACACACACTATATATATATTTGTGTTACTAACATGTGATGCATGGGGGAGGGGAAGATATATAAAATATTGGTGGTGGGCCTACATCCATGTAGAAAATTAGAAGGGAAAATAAAGAGAAGATAGAGGCTTATGAAAGGGTGTGGAGCCCACTCCAAATCTATCAAATAAGGCTTGAAGATGAATTCTAGGAGTACACATGTCTGTTATAGCAAGCATCATAGTCATAGGACACACACTGAGCATACAATGGCACATGTTGAAGAACACGAAGCTCGTGGAGTTCTAGATATTACACAATTTCTTCCCATTATTGGTTTTAATAACCAAGAACAAATATTCATAGACATATACGAAGCAAGGTATACTAAGCATTTACACTCAAGAAATCCTGAAGGGGAAAATTATATTTAATTAATCATTCCATGTGTGTTTCTATTGTACAATTGGTCCCTTTATATAACAATAGGTGACAATAAAAACTATGTCATAATTAGATATTTAGTTCAACCATATGCATAACTATCTCAAAATATCTCCTTAAATCTTTCCATGAATCTCTCAAGTGACCTTCATCCCTAACATCTCTCTTTTCTCCTCGTTTTTTATTCTTCTGTATACTTCTATGCTTGGTATAGATTATTACAAATCCATCATATTATCATGATTTACAAGTAGGAGTTAATCCTTCATACTCCCACTTAATTAGTACTTGTGATCTCAGTAACTCTCTTTGAATTGGTCCCATCTTCATCTTCATCTTCATCTTCAATGCTCTTTGCCTTCGATGCTCTTCATTTTCCGTCTTCTCCAATCTTTGGTGTTCTTCATTATTCATTCTCAATCTTCTTCAATTTTCATCTTGCACGTGCAAAAATATAAGCATCATGTTTGTTGAATTCCATATCAAAATGTTACCATTCATTGGAATACATAGGTCACCAACCGTTGTATTGGTTAGTTCTTTAGGAAACTTTTTCTCGTACATGATTCAACAACAATTCTCCAGTCACAAACATTTTCACTCCCCTACATCATCATCAATTATCACCCTGGGTTTTCTTTGGCTTACTCATAACCACACTTTGGGTTTTTCTGGGTTACCCTCAACCATTACAATTCCCAAGTGGTTTTGGCTTACAACGAACCATCAAGTGGTTTCGACTGACCATGAACCATACAACATTCAAATTATGGGGGTCTACTCATCTCATTAGGGTTTACATCAACATTTGACTCAGGTACATACAATTCCAAAATTTCAATTCAGGCTAATCTAGCCCTTGTACAAACAATGGACTACGACCATTTTCTTTCCATCATAAAAAAAACATTATTAAAGAAGGACCATTAAACTTCTTAGGGATGTCACTTTCATGGATTCACTACTTTTGCATCTCACTTTTGAACATATGGTACTATTTTTCTTACCTTGCTTCTTCATTCTTTGTCCATTCATTGCTTGCCTCATTCTTCGTGTCCATTGTTCTATGGTTTTTTCTTTGCTGCTTCATCCTTTTCTATCCTTGTCTCTTTTTTCTTCAAAATGCCCTTGCCTTTGCTTCTTTTGTTCATGTTTAGGAGTCTACATCTCCATCATTCTTCACCTGTCTTCTTCTTTCCACACCTACATAACTATTGTTTGTTGGAGTGATATCAAGGTACAACAAAGAAACCTATGACATTGGCTTCGCAAACTTAATTGAGGCACCAATCTCATGATTTTCCATGACTTTACCTTTGACATTGACTTGACTCGACTTTGACAATTTTTAATTACAACTTTTGACTCCACTTTGACACTCACTATCTTTTAACCAAGACTTCATTACATACGTGGGTGAGAGGTGAATTGATTTGTGATATAGACCATTTGGTAAGGATCCTTTGAAAGGTGCCACACCAATGAAGGTGAGACAATTATGGAACGAGTGCAAAGGTGAAGATACATGTTCAAACCTTGAGTAAGGAGTGCAGCCTTAGGGTAGAGGGAAAAGGGGCAGAGTAAGATGCAACAAGATTAAGGAGTAACATCCCAGAACCCCCCCCCACCCAAACACACACACTACATTTGTGTTACTAACATGTGATGCATGGGGGAGGGGAAGATATATAAAAGATTGGTGGTGGACCTACATCCATGTAGAAAATTATAAGGGAAAATAAAGAGAAGATAGAGGCTTATGAAAGGGTGTGGACCCAACTCCAAATCTATCAAATAAGGCTTGAAGATGAATTTTAGGAGTACACATGTCTGTTATAGCATGCATCATAGTCATAGGGCACAAACTGATCATTCAATGTTCGTCCATGTTGAAGAACATGAAGCTCTTCGAATTACAGATATTTTACAATTTCTTCCCATTATTGGTTTTAATAACTAACAACAAATATTCATAGACATATACGAAGCAAGAGACATTGGGAGTTTACACTCAAGAAATCTCAAAGGGGAAAATTCTATTCAATTAATCATTCCATGTGTGTTTCTATTGTACAATTGGTGTTTCTATTGTAGTATTGTATGGTGGCCCTCCAATATACAATGGCATTTGAATCCGTTCTCATCTCTGAATTGCTTGTCGCACATCTGACAATACCATTTCAAGACGTATAGGGAAAAAACCGGTCTCTGGTCCGCGAGACTCGAGTCCCAGCTCAACCCTGAACATTGTAACGACTTGTCTGTGCTCCATGATGAATTCACAGAGACCCTCAGTTCATTTTCTCGTAAAGGAACTTTAGGTCGTTTTCACTCTTTCATAAAACCTGGATCACCACACTGATTGCAGCGCTACTATTCTCATGCTCAAAAAGCATTGAAATTGACAGACTTGCCCTTGACTAGCTACTACAATTCATTGGAGCACGAACGTTTGCATGTTCTACAGGAAAATTGCTCACTATTCCGAGTGGCAATACTGGCAACAGAAACATCTACTACAACAACTTTATAACCAATAGCTGTATCTTTTGTTTAAGCGGTAGAAACTTACAATTGGCTTGGTCGAACTGCTTCCATGCTGGTCTTCTCCTCAATCTGCTACTTCACTTGCAGATCCAAATTTTTTTCTTAAATCCCATCATTTTTAATATGATTTAGCAATAGAGACACTCTTAGCCTTTGAATTTGCTATATTTTGCTTAGAATACTGCTAATAGGTGCTTCTGCTCTTTATATTGCTATATTTTGCTTAGAATACTGCTAATAGGTGCTTCTGCTCTTTATACACACAGACGAGTACTCCACACTTGTCTCACATGCAGAATTTATTTTGCTTCTCAAAGCGACTCAAACACCTATTTCACTCCATAAAAATGGTAGTAAAATACAAATTTTCATTTACCACATATTTCCTCACAAACACATCACTTAAAAAAAATATGATGGAAACAACCTCTCACTTCATCTTACCTTGAGCTCTGATAGGAAATGTTGGTTTTAATGACCAGCAACAAATATTCACAGAAATATATGAACTTCATCTTAACTTGATATCTGATAGGAAATGTTGGTTTTAATAACCAACAACAAATATTCACAAAAATAAATGAAGTAAGAGATACCAGAAATTTACACTCAAGAAACATTTGATGGAGAAAATTTTATTTAATTAATTATTTTCATGTGGATCTTTATAGTACAATTGGTAGGTGACCATGATAACTATGTTATTATTAGATGTTTAATTTAACCATATGTATAATTATATCTACATATCTCTTTGTATTTTTTCATGAATCTCTCAAATTATCTTCATCCCTAATATTTATCTTTTCTCCTTATTTCTGATTTTTCCTTATCTGATTTTTCCTTAAACTTCTATACTTGGTTTAATCCTTCACCCATTTACTTTTATCTAAAATTTAGACTGAATGAAGTCATTAAAATATAAAGAGTCTTACAAAATCAATTGCATGGTTGCCCCAAGGGTTTAATGGAGATTCTAAAAGCAAAACTACTTAGAATGCTAAGTTGTCTTTTGAATTTGTATGCAGATATTTGAATAGTTAGCTTAATTGAAAAAAGTTATTTGATGATTATATATATATATATATATATATATATATATATATATATATGGAAACCTTTAGTCTGAGAATGTTCCCTTAGATTTCTAATTACATCATAGCGAAACCTTGACAGTGCTAGATCCCTAACTCTAATCAAAACAAAAGTTCTAACCAAAAACATTAATTATGAAAATTACCCAGTGGTAGCTGGAGTATCCATGTCAGCATCTCCTCCCTTCTTTCCCTCTCTGGTTGGTAGCGCGAAGGGTTGTGCACATGTCGGCTACCGTCGTCCTGGTGTTGTGTTGGAGTACGCATCATACAACATATATATGCACTGGTTTATTTGGATGGCTCAGTGGATTTGGTCTTCCACTAGGCTTCTAATTTCAAACATTAGCTCCAGGTGTTCCAGGTGAAAGAATGGCGGTTGGAAATGCCATGCTTCCTGCATGTTGGTTAGGAGATGTGGCATAGGATCCATGCCACCCTACCTTACACATCTATCCTCTGGCAGTGCATCTCCTAGTTTGATGGCCTCCTTATCGGTTGTCTTGTTCCTTCCTTGCAGTTCCCTTTGAGCATTCTGGTAGTACGCGCCCTTGGAGAATTCACCTTCGCTTGTTGTCACCTTCGCATCCCTATATTTCGAGATTTCTTCTTCGATAAAACAAGTAGAGGGTTCCTCCATCTGGTCAACCTCTTTATAGCAGCTATGTAGTGTCCATGTGGATTTTATCGTAGCCTCCCCCAGAAATCAAATTGGCAGATTCCAATTGTCGGGAACTGTAAAAAGGAGGTTTTTTGGAGGAGCCTGAATGGGTTCTTCTGAAAAAATCTCCTCCACATAGGCCATCAGAGGTGTCTCATGATTCCTTTCTTTGTGTATGATCTTTGTCCGAGCCATGGACAAAACTCGTTCAAATCTCTGTTGTCTCCTCTAGCGTGCATCAAAGGCATACCAGGCAGTGCCCTTGTGGGGCTTACCTCTCTCCCTCAACATGCGAATGAGAAGAACAAAGACCAGAGAGACCAAGGGGTTCTTATCACTACAAGAGAGCTTAGAAATGTCGGGCTTCTGTTGCTCGAACTCGAAACGGGATTTCCCTCGATGAAAATCGTTGATATTCAAGAGGGTGATCATGACGTGATATTCCATTAAGGCTACCCTCTTAGTGATCTGTGAGTTTGTCCTCTTCACTCATGGGGGAGGACTCATCCCATGGGCCTGGCTGCTCAGGCTTTCTCCCATTCTTAATGGTGAGGGGATGGGAGTTGATGGCTTGTATTTAAGGCCTATCCTAGCTCTAAACCGCCTGGCCTAGTTGCATGACGTGGCACCCCATCTGAGGTCTTAATAATACTTTATTAATAACCACATTATTACATATTAATATTTTATTAAATTTATTAATAATACTTTGTTAATAGCCAAAATTATAGACATTACAAATATTATTAATAAAGTATTATTAATACTTTGTTGTTATTATACCTAATAAATTAATAATTGATAATTATTAAATAATAGTAAAAATAATTAACTATATTATTAGTTATTATGAATACACATAATTAGTTATATTATATGTATGTACATTATACATAGATACATATTATATTATATTTAATTATATGTATGCATATTATACATAGATACCCTTTAATTATATGTATGTATATTATACATAGGTAGCCTTTAATTATATGCATGTATATTATACATAGATAGCCTTTAAACAATAATTATTAATTAATATTAGTAATTAACCATGTCAAAAATAATGTATTAGAAATATGCTAAGGTCAAATTGTTATTAGGGTCAATGGTTATTAGGGTTATGGTTATAAGACATCTATTTATTTTAATGATTTGAAAATATGGTTTAACCCGTGAGTGGAATTTATTATTTTCAGTATATTGGTTTTGATAAAAGTTCTATACATGTGTGTGGAATTTAATGAATGGGTGGGAGACGTTTTTTGTTAATTCTCTCACCCATGAAAAATAAAATCAATGAAAATATACATACAAATTTTATATGGATGTATAATGGTCACAAATTGTATCATGGTACAATGTATAGACTCTATGATCCATGTATGGTCTACTTAAATGTCCTTATAACAAAAATAACTCATCATCAAATTTCAAGTTGATTTGCTTTCAATGTCCTTAGAATGTGTATAAATCGTCATGTGCAAAGTATAAAAAAGGTCAACATGATTTCCTTTAAATTTTCTTAGAAAAAATATAAGTCATCATCTATAACGCATAAATAAAGTAGATTTGTTATGAATGTTCTTAGAATAGTATATCTCATCATCTTCAAAGTTCCATATGGCTTGTTGTCAATGTTTTTATAAAAATTATAAATTATTAAATCATTTTCTATCAATGTCCTTAGAACCAATACAAATCAAGTAGATGTTCTATCAATGTCCTTAGAACATGTATAATTCATCATCTACGAAGTTCAAGATGATTTTCTATCAATTTCTTTAGAACAAGTAAAAATCGTCATCTGTAAAGTTAAAGATGATTTGTTATCAATGTCCCTAGAACAACTATGATTCTAAGTTTATTTCTATGTAATACATCACATCAGTTCAAAGTTCATATCTTTGTGACAAAGGAAACATTTCCTTAGATTTTCTTAAAATACATGGCATAAACTTTCTTTCTGTAATGTGTGGAACATGAGCCAACCTTGTCATGTGATAAACATAACCCAACGTTGTAATCTCACAAACAAATTTGAAAGTTGCAACACAGGGACCATAATAATGTTGCAATGTGACCAACATAGCCTTATTGTCATAATGTGATGAGCATATACCTGTCATCATAATGTGACAAACATAGCCATATTGTCACAATATGAAAAATATGGTAGTGTCACATTTTGAGTAACATAGTCACATCACAATGTTACGAACCTAGCTCTATTGTCACATTGTGACAAACATAGCTTCATTGTTGCAAAGTGACGAAAGTTTATTATTGTCACAATGTGATGTGACACAAATATCCTAACATCATAATGTAAGAAACATTTCCAGATGTTTCAATATGGAAAACATGTGCCTCCTCGTTGCAATGTGACACAAATAACCTAACATCATAATGTGAGAAATGTTTCCAAATGTCACAATATGACAAACATAACCCATTTTAGTAATGTGACGTACACAACCTAATGTCTCAATGTGACAAACATAACCCAACATTGCAATGAGTCAACCATTCCCCCACATCGCAATGTCACAAACATAACCGACTATCAAAATGTGACAAACCTATTCCAATGCCATAGTGTGATTTAAATAAAAACTGTACATTGCAATGTGATGACCATAACCTTATAATGTGATGTGACAAACAAAAACCGATGTCGCAATCTAATGAAGAAAACCTTATCAACATTGCAATGCAACAATATAACATTGTTAACCATAATCAACATGGTCCAACATGGTTAATCATAATCAACATGGTATCGACGTCGCAATGTGTCAAACATTTTTTAACATAAAAATGTAACAAACATATGCAGATGTCACAATGTGATGAACATTTCCCTATCTTCACAATTTGAAAAAATATCCCCATCGTCGTAATGTCATGAACATTTTGTATTGTTGCAGTGTGACGAATATAACCTCGTCAACCCAATGTGATAAACATTTCCTCCTCATCGCAATGTGACACAAATAGCCTGACATCATAATGTGAGACATTTCCAAATGTTGCAATGTGACAAACATAACCCATTGTCGCAATGTGATGTACAAAACCTAATGTTTCAATATGACAAACATCACCCAACATTGCAATGAGACGATCGTTCCCGAACGTTTCAATGTGAAAAATATAACCCACTATTAAAATGTGACAAACCTATTCCAATGCCATAATGTGATAAAAAGAAACCCTACTTTGCAATGTGATTACCATAGCCTTATGATGTCATCTGACCAAAAAAACCCAACATCGTAATCTAACTAAGAAAAAATGATCAACATTGCAATAAGATAGTGCCACAGTAATCTATGATTAACCATAATCAACATGGGCCAACATGGCTAACCATAATTAACATGATCCCAATGCTGGAATGTGTCAACCATTTCTTAACGTCCCAATGTGATGAATGTATATGGAAGTTGCATTCTGATGACCATTTCCATTTCCTCACAATGTGATGAACATACATGGTCATCGCAATGTGAAAACATAGCCCTGTAGTCGCAATATGACAAACATATCCTTACGTTCCAATGTGACGCACATATCTTGTCATCACATTGTGATAGACATTTCCAAACATCGCAATGGGAAAAACACAACCCATTTTCACAATGTGATGTATTCAACTCAATGTGGTAATGTGACAAACATAGACCAACATTGCAATGAGATGAAAATGTCCCAACATCACAATGTGAAGAACATAACCCATTATCAAACTGTAACAAACCTATTCCAATGCCATAATGTAACAAAGAAAAACCCTTCGTCATAATTTGATGGCCATAACCTTACGATGTCACAATCCGATGAACCAAAGTTAATGTGACAATGTGATGAACAAAACATGATGTCAGCCATGGGAATGGTCAACCATAAAAACATCAATCAGCCATAGTTAATCTTGATCATGGTCAACCATAGTCAACCATGGCCATCATCAGTTAATGTATTAAATTATTTATAATTTAGTAATGTGTTATTATTATTGTATTACTACTTTCATAATGTATTTATTAAGTTATTAGTACTTTTATTTTTATTTTTTATAAGTGAGTGTAAGATCCTGTATTACTCAAAGAGGGTTATGATACAAAAAAGGGGAACTCCTTGGTCTTCCAAAAAGGAAACCATACCAGAGGTTCCAGAGTTATGTTTCCTGAGATAAACAAGAGGTATGACTAGACTGACACCATTGAAAACCAACCCAGTCCTACCATATCCAGTTTTTGAAAAGATAAGCATAGCAGATATGAGAAAAAAATAGAAACTGAGACTGACTCTAAAGTGACCAGAATGATTTGACTAAAGACTAACCAGACACTAGTCCAGGAAAATGATGCGTTTCTTTCCTTCAAGTGCCTGGACCTTGTTCTCCTGCTTCTAGGGGATCATGCAAGTATTTATGATATGCATTGGATCCTTGTTGTCATCGGCTGGTGTGATGTCCATGTGATGGAGATATCGTAGGTAGAAGTGGAATTGAGCATCCAACCACTCCAACTTAGCTTTCTGGTCCTTCTCGACCTTAGCTCGTAGTTTGGTAATGGTTTCCAGCCTGCTGAGGTGACTCAAGATTTCGTTCAATAGTTTTTTTTGTGCCTTGTTGTCCTTCCATCTGACATCTTCCCTTTCTGAGCTCAATTTTCTGATCATCATTTCTTTTATCAATTCCATCTCCACCGTTTTGTGGTAGAGTGTTTCCCTGGGTTGTGGGGCTCCTAGGTCAGTTATCTAGTCTACTTCCTGAGTCAGAGCATCCCATGCTTTTCTCTTGTAGTTTTATTTTATTTCCCTTTCCCACTGAGTAATGGTCGATTTTCCTTTTGGTGCAACCATAGTGTGAAAGGTGGCCTTCGTGTCTCTTGCATCCTGCTCCATCCATGAAACTCGTTGAGGACTGCTCGGAGTTTCCTTACCCAGGGGCTTTCTTTTACTGTGCTTTCGGTTCATTCACACCATCATGTTTGGACTATGGAAACTCCTTTGCTGGATTCTCAACCTATTCCTATCTTCACAGGGGTTCCTCCTTTCCCTACCCTTGTGTTCGTGGTAGCCCTTGTAGTTGCACTTTGCTTGTTTTCATCTATTTTTGTTGTTTCTTCTTTTATTGAACTTCCCCTGCTGCAGGCTCGTCCTTCCAATCATGGTCTTCCCATAGAATTGAACCTTCCCATCCTTTTTCCCCATCACGGTATGTGTCATCATAATGACTTTGTCGCTATCCCTATGTCGTCCCTTGCCCCTGCTTAGATATCCTACTGTGTTGCTCCCCTTACTTGTTCTTTGGCGTATTGTGTCGATACTGGTCCATTTCAATCCCTCTTGCATTACATCATTCGCTTCCTATTGTTTACCATCTGTCCTTTCCCACGGTCCTTCCCCGCCATTCTTATTGTTGACATGACCTTATTGTCATACTCTCGCCTATTGTATACTCTAATCCTGCATTGTAATTGGTGGTCACGTGTTGGGCAGTCATATCCTGCCTAGGTCCTTCATGCCTTTCATTGGTCCTTGCTCTACCCTCCTCGTTCTGCCCTTCCTTTATTAAGATACCATCATAATATTTTGTCACTAGTTGGATGTAGTCTATTTTGAATTGTCCATTCAGGATGTTGATCTAGGTAGTGTCTAGTTTTGGTCTGTCCTTGTAACCCCCTCATTGGAGATTTTGCCTGCCAAGCCATTCACTAACATGCGTACCAAACACAACTCCATTGTGTTCACCGTTTGTAGATGTTCCTGGATTTTTTGTAGGGAGTGTAGCAAGCACTAGTGTCTCTGAAATTTTCCCACTCTGGTGCCATTTTGTAGTCTCTTCACTGTGTTGATAGCCAGGGTGGATTCACCTTCCATGATGGTGTTTTTCATCCTTTCGCGAATTAGAATTTCGAGATTGAGCTTCAGGGATCCAAATTCCATTGCATTTTTGGTTGATTTTCCCATACTCCCAACATACAACTGGATTATGTTACCACCACTATCTTGGATTACCCCTCCCATCCCTGCCATTCCTAGGTTTCCTTTTGTCACCTTGTCAAAATTCAGTTTGAGGAACCATCTCGGAGGGGGTGTCTAGTTGCACTCTCCTATTTGGAGTTGCGGTGGTTTCCCTAATTGTGTATTATTGCGCCCGAATTTTAGGTGGAAAGCTTCCAGGATGCGAGAGTTATGACCTGTGAGTTCCACTTTTTCAATCTAGCAGTTGTGACTCTACATCGCTTCTCGTATTTGTGATATTATTGCTTCCTTGATTTTACCTTTCAGAAAGATTTCATTTATGAATATGCGTCGATTCCTTTCTTTCCATATTTCCCATATGATCATCCCCAACATGATATTACAACAAAGGTTCACCATTTCATTTTCACTGTAATTCTCATTCCAGTTATTGAGGGTTGTGTTGATGTTACCTTGGGTCTTATTGGACTCGTGAAAGATGCCTTCCACCCAATCCTAGATCTCTGTTGTGTAATTACATTCATCGATGAGGTGATTCGTTGTTTCTTCCTTATCTTGATAGAGGTGACATCATGATGGGCCTATGAAACCCCGTTTCCTTAGGCTTTCCCAGGTTAGAATTCGGTTTTGAAGTAATAGCCATTTGAAAATTTTGATTTTTGGCCACTGGGGGCTGCCTCAAATATTTCCCCACTGTTGCGCCAGATATTCTTGGTTCTGGTCTGCAATGTAATTACAAACTTATTTTAAGTTTAACACCCCACCATTTTTCCTGCCCCATATTAATTGGTCCTCTTCTTTTGAGACTACAATTTTTCTTTTCCCCAATTCCTCCTCCACCTCTTTCATTATTGTTGTGATCTAGTCTCTATTTTGTGGATTTAGTTTGTCCTAGATCCTCCATTTGTTTCGATCATTTTCTTGTTTCTAGTAGTGATGGATTTTGATTTTTCCTTGCATGGTCATTTCCTGTTGAAGTTCCTCCCTGTATGGATTTTCCATTTTGGGTTCCTGTTACCAAACATCCTCCCAGAATCCGGTTGTTTTACCATTCCTCACTTCCCAAAAGCTGTGTTTATCGATCCAGGTTTTGTTGCACTAGGCTATATTCCATATGGCTGATCCCTCCCTTGTGCCCGCAAATCGAATTTGATCCTAGTCGTTGATGTCTAGGGCATACTTGGCCTTCAAGTGGTTTGCCCATGGAGATGATTTTTCTTTGACCCATCTCGACTAGAGTTTTTCCTTGTAGGCTTCCTTGGTTACTTGTGGGTCTTGTAACCCCACACATCCTTTGCATTTTGGTTTGCAAACATTCTCCCAGGC
>CBVK0100074550.1:0-11935 GCA_900067695.1 Picea abies
GATTCTAACCAATCCATCCCTATCACAATGTCATAATATCCCAAGGTTGTAACAAAAAGGGACACACTAGCAACAAATTCACCCAAATTAATATTACAATCTTTAACCTTTCCTCCAAATTTTTGCTTGGCTATTGATGCCAATTCTACATATCTAAACTCGTCTTGTTCGTCTTCTTTCACCTTAATTATTTTGAGCACAACACTAAAATTAAAACTCTCAGTAGCTCATGAATCTATCAAAACAATAAACTATTGATTTGATATCATACATGAAGTCTCGAGCACTTTAGACTGATGCTCAGCTTGGCAGTTATTCACTATTGCATGAATCCTATGGGCCTTTCCCATTTATCCTACTGTCGTCTGTCCTGTTGATCCAGTATCTATTTCCTTCTCGATAGGATAATCTCTCTGATAGTGAGTCTCTCCACAAGTCCAAAATCTATTCTTAGCGCCGATGCTCCTAGTTCTAGAAGAAGAATCTTCTGCTATTCTTAGCGCCGATGCTCCTAGTTCTAGAAGAAGAATCTTCTGGTCTAGGGTTTTGGGATCTCGATTTGTTCTGCAGAACATATCTATATTGTTGTTGCTGTTGAGGACGGTATGGTTACTATTGTGGTGTTTATCTATACAGAGTCCTCTAATTGGTAGCTTGTCCATGGGGTGTAGAAAATACAAGTCCTTTGGGTGTATCACGATGCCTAGAATTGTTTCTAATGGGTGTCTGCTACTGCGACGCTCTATGTGGAGTCTTTCATGTCTTTCTAGAAGGATTCCTACCCTGATCTCCACTGTTCAATTCCTCCTCAATGATAAAATATTTATGTACTACATCATACAAAGTATGAGGCATCATAATTCTCACCTTAGCATGAATGTTGTAGTTGAGACCAAAAACAAACTTATTCACCTCACCTTAGCATGAATGTTGTAGTTGAGACCAAAAACAAACTTATTCACCTTTAACTTTTCAATGTTCAAGTATAGAGAATATCTTAGCAACTCCATAAATATAGCCTAATACTTAGGTACTATACGACTTCCTTGTCATAAGGCATATAATTCATTAAGATGGAACTCAATGAACTCATCAGATAGGTACCTCTTCCGGAATCACTCCTCAAACAATTCCCAATAGACATCTTCAATGGCCATATTTGGTTGTGGTAAGAGTGTCTTCCACCAAAGAAGTGCACTCTCTTTCAGCTGGAAGACCGCCATGCACGTCTTCATGTTGGAGGTATAATCGCACAATGAAAAACACATTTCCCTATTCTCCAACCAAGCTTTGATGGCTAAACCGTATGTGGAACCCCAAAAATCATGAAATATTACCTTCTCAAGTTCTCTATGAAAACTACCACTAGCTACAGTAGTGAATTGCAAACCCTCATTAGGTATAGATCTTGTTCCCTCATCACGATCAAGGTGTTTTATCAGGACCTCTGAAATACTTTGAAAATACCTCATCATACCCATGACATCGCCCACTACAACATGCTCCTCATTGGTAATATTCTCTTCTCCATGTGGAGAAGATCTCTCAGGTGTGGGTGTACTTGGAGGAAGCATACCTCCAAGTAATATCCACTTCAAAATTACCCAGAACTTCAATGCCAACCTTCTTTGGTAACCATAGAGTACAAGACATAACACTTATCTTATGAAGACCAAGCAGTTAGGCTACTCAATTATCCATGACAAAAATCAATAAACAACAATAAAACTTTATAGGAAATGATTTACAAAACCCAGTGAACTTACAGGTGGAAATTCGAACCATGTATGATTTCATCTAATGCTTCTTCAGCATCGCAATGAGAGCTCTTATATTTTGGTGGAAAACCATCAACGAAACAAATTAAAAGGCTCATTAATATGACTACACCAAAACATGGCATACCTAAATTCCACTACTAAAAACACGTCGATTTCCCTTCACGATACAATCCTTCTTAAATAGACTGAAACATGGATACTCATTAAACTCACACACCTCTAGAATATTTAAGATTGTTGAAGAACACAAATAAGTAGAGCCTTGAAAATGTAGATCAAGGGGTATAATTCACAAGTTAAAAACTTGAAGAACATCAACTAAATATTCCAATCTACAAGAACCATAAAACCTGCAAGTACTACCGAAAAAGAAAAATACAATTTAACTGGTACATTTCATTAACCACATATTTCTATAAAAATGTCTAGGATCACCATAGGATCAAAATAAATAGAGCCATTCGGTCTAATATTCAAATTGAAAGTGGATACTAACTGGTATTAAAAATAAAATTGAAGACCAAAAACTGAATATTTAAATGGACAAAAAAAAAAAGATAGGGAAAGTTGCACTGATGGAAACAAAATGAAATTGTAGGTCGTCTCTATGAAGATAATGGAGATTGAATTTATTATGGGACACTCTTGCCGAGAAAACCCTAATCATGAACGATTTCAAACCTCTTAACAACATAACACTCAGAGAAAATAGAATTAGAACATAAACATGTGTGAGACTAACTCCATGGGTGTATAATCAATCCAAAAATTAAAAACCTATCTGTATTGTAATGCAATAAGGGAAACCAGAACTACATGTTTAGTATACAACATTAACATTCTATTAAATAAAATAAAAACTAATAATTAAATACCATGACCAAAAGAATGATGATATATGCAAATAATCTTCAACTTGGAAACTTGTGCAACATCCTTTCTTACTTGCCAATTCAAGCGACTTCACTGGTACCTCCCATCAAATGCTAGGGGCACTGTTCTTCCCTCTTAGCCCCCCAATCCCCCCCAATCCGCAAAGGGGTCACACACATAAATTCAGATTGTAATTAGCTCAATATTTCCCTCGAAAGGAGAGGCTTCCACCTCCTACACAAGACTTGCAACCCAACTCACACAAGAAAACCAATCATAAGAGATTTTAACAACATTTCAGTCATCCAACATTATGATTCCTTACTCCTTCTTCTCCCCTCTTTTATAAGAATTTCTATCTTGACACTTGTCATTTCATGCATACTTATATAATTTTTAATAATTAATTTAGAGATTATTCACCCCAAACACATGTCACTCTTCCATCAATTTGCACAGGTTTATTTCTTTTTAATTAAATACTGTTTTTGAAAATTTTCCTCACCTCCACAATTAGTTCCTATATTTTCTCCTAATTGTCTCTTAATTCCCCAATTTCTCCTTTATTGTGTCTCATAACTAAATTACTGTTGGAGTTTTATTAGGACTCTTATCTTAGTTATGATTTAGAGTTTAGTTTGACTTAGGATTCTAAATTTATGTTGACTCCACCTTTCGGGATGAATTAATTTCTTTTAATTAACAAATTATTTTATTAATTTCATGCACACATTGTGCACATGTCTTAATTTTTATTCTCTCTTCACTAGTTTTTATTTAGTCTAATTTCCCTTATACTCATTACTATAAAATTTATTTAAGCATAAACAGTTAGACTTAGATTTTATCATATTTTCGGTTTATAAATTAATATTCTATTTTCTAATCAAATTCTAAGTACTTGTTTTATTCTCTATAGTATTCTAATTTTTTATTCACTTATTAATTTTATTCATGTGGCATGCCCTTCAAGACGCACCTATGTGCTCCAAGGTGTCACTCGACATTCTTTCATTTCTTCGCTTTTGATTTAGTTTGGAAGTTGTCTGACGCTTGGAGTCAATACTCCACTTGTCTACCTTGTATGAGACTAAGGGATTACTTAAGAATAAGTAATCCACCTTATTGCGTGCCCCTCAAAAATCCTCTTGAGTGACTTTCTCAGTCTGCCCTCACAACATCGTGAACCTCTCAGAAACAAGGTAGTCATTAACCTTCAATTCAGGTCATGGTGGGAGTGCTATTAGGCTGTGACAGGGACGTTGCCACACCTCTCACTAATCTATATGACATCTATGTATGACCCCTTTAATCCATATGTGAGTCGGATTAGCAAACATTACCATGCCTGCATCCATGGGCAAAATAATATTAATAACTCATACATAAAATCCATAACTAAAATCATCATCATAATACATGCGTAATGAATCAAGTACTCATAATCAAATTCAATAGTCAACTCCCTGACTCAATCTGGAGTCCAAGGTATTTTATCGATGCCATCAACATCCTCACTGTGTCATGTTTTGTGCACACTTAGTAAACCTCATCATAATACCTGTCAATGTTATACATCATTATTAATAACATATCAAATTTCAATACTCAATTATAGTATCAACTTTAACTCATAAACCAAATAAGTTAATCATATAGTACCATGTTTAGCCGGATCAATTGCACACAAGTGTCCTCAAAGAATAATTCATTTTTATGAAAAAGTGTTCAGTGAAATCTAGATGTTACACTCATACATGTAGAACAAAAAGAAATTCTAAAAGGGATAATGGTGAAAAAATAAGAAAACATGAAAATTCATCCACATAGATGCCTAATTCTCCAACATAAGTTGGAGTCTTAAGAAAACCCTCTCACTCTTTTAGTTTACATCCAATTACATGTGGTTGAAAGTCCAAAATGGATCCTAGAGAGAGGAAAGTAGATTGAAACAAAATCATTGAATCTCAGCCTATTTTTTGCAAATATGGTTACACACTTGAAGTAGTGGATGAAGTTTAGGTATGGTAATTCATTCCATTATGCTATATCATCAATTTGTAAACCAATGGAAATTTACTGATAAAAGAAACTACAAGAAGCCAAAGAACAAAGTATGCACAATTCAATCAACTTTGAAGGAAAGCAAGCTTCTTAATTTGGAGGTTTTGAAGTGAAATATCATATTGTTTTTATTTTAGCAGAGGTGAGTGAGCATAAGTTTTAGTAGAGGTTTTAACTTCGGTACACCTATTATATTTAAACACATTGGTGCACTATCTGTATTGATGCACCAATGCATAACTATTTATAAGTGCATATACATTTACATTTTAAAAATAGGGTCCTTCATTGATTTTTTCAATGATATTTTTTTTATAAAACATTTTAAAATTTATAAGTATTGGTGGAATATAATAGTATTACCATATTAATTCTATAGTTCTATAGATGCATCGATGCATCAAACCTTAAGGTGCACCAAGGCAGGGTAAAATGAAAATGTTTACTTGACTATTGTCTCATTTTTACCATCCACCAATGCTTCCATTCCCTTCAAACACAATCTTATTTTTCTTTGCACCCTTGATATGTTGTCCCTTGTTTCTAAATTGCTAGATTTTCTTTGCAATCTTCTTCCACGACATATTTTAATTCAATTTAGGATTTCAACAAAAATATAATGAATTTATTCTATGATTTCCAAAGCAACCATGCCTCTATGATGGAGACAAGAGCAAGTAATTTTATTTTAACCAATTTCTTTACATTTTCACAATTTTTCTCAATTTCGTTTAATAATTTACTAGTTTAAAAAAAGAAAAAATTACCACCAATGTGTCTGAAGTTCTTTGTTCATGCATTCATGGTCAATTTGTGTACACAAATTACTACACACAACACATCTAGTCCACATCAATGCACTTGTCATTGGTGTGTCTAGTCACTATAAACACACCACAAAAGCATGGCACATGCATATTGACACAATGTTACTTTAACATGAACTTGTTGCACTACCAATAGTTCCAATGACACCATTTAGCACGCCAATTTGTGAAATAAAATACACTTCACTAAAATATTTTTTTTCAGTGCATTTGAGTTTAACATACACATCAGTGTGTATAGTCATGAGAAATGCATTGACTTTGCAAATGTATCTTACCTTTGTTTAGTATTGTATTGACATAGATGAAACACACTAGTAACAATTGTCGCTGATAAAAATGAACACACCATTGTAAAAAAAAATTTGATAACATTGGTGCCTTTAGCTTAAATATACACATAAATTTAAATTAAACACACCTATGTCAACTAAATTCTCTTATATAGTATTGTGTAATGCATACAATTAAAGTAAACATAACAACGCTAGTGAAATTATCTTCTATGGTGGTACATTCACTTTCATTAGATGCACCAATTACTAGTGTGTTTCATATATGTTAGCACACCGCCCAACAAGGACCATAATGCATTTTATAGGTACAATGATTCTTATGAACATTGCATTAGTGCATGTAATAAAATGAAATACAATGAGCAAAATATTTTGGAGTAGTGCATTTTATTGCACAATAGGTGTACTAGATGATGTTTAGGAGCATTATTGGTGGTGTAGCAAGTCTATGTCAAAACATTTAGTGTCAAGGTGCACATATTATGCTTTTTCTATGCATTTATAGTGACTAGACACATCGATGTATGGTGCATTGATATGGAATAGATGCACACACAATTGTGCATTAAATAAACTAAAACACACTAGAAAAAGACGTTTTAGTATATTGCACGAACCAGTGCACTTGACCAGGTGCATTGTTCATGGTGTGATTAGTCCACATCAACACACCATAATGCAAATCTTATTTTGTAGTGTGTTGATAGTAACTATATGCACCAATGGTCAATGTGTTTATATTGCGTAGATGCACAAGTGTTAGTGTGATATGCTTTACAAAACATCATTCATAGTGCATCTTAGGCACATTGGTAATGGTGCACCTATAAATTTCATGTGCATCATGAAATTTTCCACTTCTTATGCACCAAATTTGAAATATCATATTCAATGAATATTATGACAATTATTTTAGTACATATTGTATCTTTGATTTCTATATATTGCTAATGAGGTTTGTGCATGAATAAGGGATAACGATAATGAGCCAATGCATATAATGTGGTGTGAAATTCATAGGTGTATAAGAGGGAGAGGGATATGCCTCAACTTATTATTATTATTATGGAGATTTGTTTTTTTGGATGTTAACCTCAATTATTATTATTATGGAGATTTGTTTTTTTTTTATGTTAACCTCCTAAAGTTTTATGAGGAGAAGGGGATACTACATATTTTTATTAGTTGATCCTTTGCTAGGATGTTTCCAAGTAAGGATTTAGGGTTAGTCCTACCCTGTGGTACCCACACATAAAGGAGGAAATTTTCTTCATCATTAGTATATATAAGAGGGCGTTTGATTTTCCTCATTTCCCTTTCATGTCACATGGTGTTGCAATGTATACCTAATTGATGTACATTTAAAAGTACACTAGAGTGAACATTACTAATTCTAGTAAGCTTTAGGTTACTAGGGGACAACTACAAATGCATGCTTTTGAGCACAAGGATGTGTTTTGTGTGTGTCTTATTATATTTACACTCACATACCATACTACTAGTGGGAGTCATATCATATGTGACTAGTTGCAATAGGTAGATACCATCACTGATCAACAAACATTTTATAGGTGGTCCACTATTACATTGTGGAAGTTTTGTATTGATTTGGATTGTTTTCATAGTGTGTGAGAGGATTTATTTCTCCCCCCTTGCATCATAGATTTTTTTCTATTTTTTGAGAGGTTTATCACAACTTGATCATCATTTGAATGCCTCCCTCCTAGATCGATGGATAATGTGCATATGTTGATATGGGGCCATATGTTTCCCAAGAGGGGTAAATGTCTTGTAGGAATGTGTCTATTGACACAATTTATCTATTAGGTAGTGAGGATGATCAAATACTTGATCTTCTATTGTATCCTTACGAAGGTATGGATCGGTCGAGGTCACATAACCTCCTATTTACTATAGTCAAGCCACTAGATGAGAGGAGTAATATTATGATGATGTTTTAATTAGTCTAGTTGCATAAAAAAAATATGTATTTCATGCACATGTTATTGATTATGAGATTTTAATTAAATTATCTAATTGTTTTTTCTAGTACTTTGTAGATATTAGTCCAGTTGGTGATGACATACCTCCTCCATAGCCCAAGGTAGATATGGTTGAGCCCGAAAAACCTATTGGGGATCATAGAATAGGGGTGCATCATATGTGACCATATATATTTGGTTTTGTATTGACGATGTTGGTTAGATATCTTATTGCATGACTGACTTCAAAGTCATCTCACTTACACATAGAGGTCTTGTACAATCTAGAGAATGAGAGGATATATAGGGGCCTTCCCTTAAACATGACCATATTGGTTCATGATAATATTGGGATCCCTCATGCACTGTAAGTGGAAGCTTGTGTAGGTTGTTGAGATAAGATACATATTGGTGTGTCTTTCGATGATGAGTTCAAGGATGATGCTCCCATTAATCATCAAGACACTCCTAAGACACCTCTTGAATCATACACCTATTGTGAATGCACCACCCACTAATCATGAGGTGTGTTGCTATGCAAAACACCTTTCTCTTGGAATTTAGGATTAGGTTTTTTACCATATTCTTAGAGGAGGGATTGATGCCTCTATGTATAATGCTAAACCTAGCACTAGATCTAGGGGAAGTTAATGAAATTGATTAACATGTATATTTATTATTTTCTAACATTCATGCATATTTCAAATATATCATTATTGTCAATATGGTTATTTGATATTACACCTTTTTCATCACGTATATGGTTGGTCAATGTCATTATTGTTCATTTTATATTGCAAATTTTGTAAGTATTGGTGCATTTGATTTGATGGTTGGTTTATGTTGTTGGATTTATAAAATTGATTATGAACCTATTTAGGAATTCAAGGCATGCTAGTATATTAATGTATGTGTTGTTGCAAGTTGCAAGATAAATGAGTGATTTAATAAATGGACAAACTCAAGCTTTCTAGTGAGTCCTTTTTTTTCTCCAACAAGGAAAAGTTCCACTCTTATCCACTCATTTTTTTGAAATTTCAACCATCTAGGTTTTCTTAAAATGGACCAAAAACCCTAAGGGAAAAATTCCATGATCAATCTTCCCATCAATCAAGTGGAACTATAACTTCTGGAAAATTTCCAATTAGATTTGGGGAATAGCTTCCATAAAAAATGGCTTGAGTTTGTCCACTTATAAACTTACTCTGCATGATGAATGTATGATGTGTGATAATGTGTGCCTCAAGTTTATTATATTGACATGATACATACAAAGAAATAAAAAAAAGTAATATTGTGGTTTGTTACAATTTGTCAATTCCCCCCCATTTATTTTTCATCAAGCCTCTTGCAAAACATTGTGATGAATGTGGGGGTTGTGGCTAGGGTTCTCCTAGCTGTAGCTCGAATTGCAACATCTGTCATATCCCAAATCAACAACATCTAAGTTTCAGCCCGAAGAACTGGGTTATCTTAGCTGCAGACCAATCTAGTTTTTCCCGACGTCCTCGTCCCTGCTTCTATTTTCTGGATCATGTTGTGGTGGAGGTGGATCCATTTTCTGATGTTTTTTGTCTATTGTTCTAGTTGTTTTGGGCTTGGTTTTGGCATTTTCTTCTGTGATTTTGTAGTTTGCTGGGAGGTGGATCCATTTCTGTGCTTTCTGCTTCGTTTTCAGTGGCAGGATCTTCTTCTTCTCCATCATCCAGGGGTTCCCTTACTGCCTGAGGCCCTCTTTGCACACAAAGGTTTTGTTTCTTGGATCTACATGGTTGGATGGGCATGGATCTGGTTAATCCTAATTTCTTCTTGCCACTCTCCCTGGGGCTAGGTTCTGGCCTCTTCTTCCATCAGAGCTTCTACAGTCTATCGTTCTTGTGTGTATGGTTTTGCTTGGTTCTGTTGCTTCAATCATTTGGGGTTTTTTATCTGGTTTTGTTGGATGTTCGGGGTTTGATGTATGCTCATATCAAGTTTTTTGGTGGGTTTTGGTTTCCTTTCTCTTCCTCATCTCAAAAGAGGTTTTGGGTCAGAGCTTTGAGGTCCTCGCTCAGGGCGTGTATTTTTTGCGTAGATAGCACTTTGAGGTCCTTATTGGGGATGTGCATATTTTTTTTTTCTCCTTTTTTGGTGTTTGATGGGGTTTTCGCTGGCTCTGATGATTTCTGTTTCTCTTGATGTGGGAGCCTCATACCTCTCTAACTTGGTCCTTCTGGTGTCCGATTATTTTCTCTGGATTATTCTTTTCTAGCATGTATATATGGCAGGTTCTTTGCTATCTTGACGTGTTATTTATGGCAGGATTTCTTGTGATTCAAGGGTCTTTTTCTGACTCATATCGGGTTTTTCCCAATTCATATTATTGTACTTTTATTAGTGGATTATTAGCTACCTTATTGGACCTCTCAATCTTCTATTTTATTCTCACTTTATCCATGATTGGGTGATGCTTAAGGCACCTACAAAATGTAATTTGGTTCTTTTCAGATGAATAGAATTACACTTTTTTCCTTGGAAAAAACATTGTAATGAATGCATTAATGTTACCTCTAGTACCAAAATTGAAATGTGATTATATTATTGGTCATCAAATATCAAACCACTAAAAGTATTAGTTTTTTTAACAATTTTCCAAATAAAATATGCACTAGAAAATGAGAAAACAAAATAAGACTATTCATGAATTCATCCACATATGCAAAATTGTAATGAATACATTAATGGATACTCTAGTACCATAATTTCAATGGTCATCAAAGACTCTAATACCAAAATTTTAATGGTAATCAATTTTAATACAAAGACTCTAATACCAAAATTGACATGTGATTGTATTTTTTAAGCTAAAAAACTAATAGGATTTATATGTTATATACAAACATTATTACAACACATTTGGGGGAATCTACCAAAAAGGAAACCATATTCTTACCCCAGATAATTTTAACCAGATTTTCAAACAGAAGTCCTCAATTCTTAGATACCCATCTATATTATTTGTCAAAAAGTTATTCATAATATTCCTAAAATTGTCTTTCTACAAAAAAAATTACTATAAGCCTAACAACAGGTATATGACCATAAAAAAAACATAACATCAGATATTTAAAACCAATCATCCCATCACTTCAGCCTGGATTTTATCTTTTTTCACCTCGTCCATGGCTGCTATAGTCTACTCAAGAGCATCCACATCAATTGGATAGTTTTTGGTTCCCGACAAGCTCAGTGTTACTTCTCCATCCTACCACTTCTCTACTTGATGACTAGATGAAGACACCTTGAATGAAGTGAATACCATACCGAGACTGATAGATTGATTCAAATTTACCTTCAAATATGCAAATTTCATGTAGTATATCCCCATGTTCTCTCAGGGTCCTTCCCAAAACCTTCCCTAACATTTCCTTCACAATCTAGTAGGTATCGATGATTTAAAGTATTTGGTATTCCTTATCCTTGAGTAGTAGGGGTAATCTACCCAATCCCACACCTCCTCCAAAATCTCCTTATCATAATTTTCCTGTCTCTGGGCACGAACCGCTGCTTCTACCTCTTCAACTTTCTTTCTCTCCACCTCCATTAAAAGCTCCTAGTATCGATGGCCAACCTCCCAAGCCTCATGGGATTCTCTAATGTTTTCTATTGGTCCTTGGGAGAATGAGGCCTCTTATTTCCTCTTCTCCCCCTGATGACTCACCCTCCCCCTCTTTCAAAATTCCTAGCCATCCTAGGAATTGCCAATGCCCATGAATCCCTAAAAAACATTTGTAGATTACTCCCTTGTTTCCAATAACCCATTCACCTCATAGGGAAATTCATAGTCCACCCAAAAAATCCACATCCCCAACCTTACCCTTGTTCCCAACACATATCCTTCCCCTCTGCACTTTAATATCACCTAGTCTCTATGCTTCCTCAGGGTGCCCAGACTCTAGATATCCCATGAAAGAAACATCCAATTATCCCCGACATTCCAAATCTCTGACTTCTTCCATATCCCTCCCTCTTCAATGGATTCATCAAGAATTCTCCACCTCCCTAGGAAATGAAAATGGAGACAACACCATCATTACCAGAATTCTCACTCCACTCCTCATTTTAAATTATGC
>CBVK0100074659.1:0-13118 GCA_900067695.1 Picea abies
ATGTTGAAAGCCAAGAAAAAACTGTCAATGAGGTCCCATACTTCATTTCTATATGATCTCAACTGAGGGTGCTTGGCTTGATAAATATTTTTGATCTTCTGGACAATCAACTCAACATCTCCAAACACTGATATCTCTTCAATTCCCATGTATTTTGCAGCCCTCAAACCCAAAACAAGAGCTTCATATTCTGCCACATTATTGGTAGCTTCAAATTCTAACTTGTAGGACAAAGATATAGTTTCTTAACTAGGGGAAACAAGGACCACCCTAGCACAAACACCTTCTCTAGAAGAGGTTCCATCAAAGAACATATTCCACATAGAGGTAAATGAAGGAGAATCTTCATAGGGCGTAATGGACTTCCTAATCTCAAGAGGAGGTTCAGGGGCAACAATGAGCTGCAACAAGTTGGATCCCAAACCAGTATCAAGGGAAAAGATAGGATGATTGGTGGGGTCTGCTTCATCACTGATAATGTAGGCCAATTGAGCTTCCCTATACAATATTCTATGCTCCCCCCCAAACAAAGGAATAATATCATATGTGAGGTCCATTTGCAATGTTTCTCCAAGTCTCTTTATCCAAGATCTTGACAATAGCATGCCAAACTTGGGAGGAACATCATCCACCATGATATCCATGACCACACTTTTCATGGGTAGCTGAAACAAGGTCACAACCAGATCTTTGATGACCCCAATACATTGCACTCTCTTGGATTCAAAGGAATACAAGTCATGGTATGCTTTTATGATTTCTAGACCTAATTCCTCCATGACAGTTTTGGGCATGAGGTTATGAGAGGCCCCTGAAGCCATTAGAAAATTATGTAGTATATTGTCATGCATGTTTAGTGATGTGTAGAAGGGAGGGGATGAATCATCTCTATATTCTACCATGGGACCTAGTGTAGAAGGGAGGGGATGAATCATCTCTATATTCTACCATGGGACCTAATATGACTGCTAGCTTCTCATCTTGCAAATTGATCGAGTCTGAGGGATGATTCAAAGGTTCAGGAAAAAATAATTTAGATAGGGATATTTTAAAGTCTTCATGCTTGACCATCTCTGAAAGGGGTACATGGATCCTGATATTCTAAATTTCATGCTCAAAGTCAAAATAGGAGGGGGGCTTCAGAATTTATTTTACCTCTGGGATAGGACCTTTGGCTACTGGTGGGGGATCATGTGCTTTCTTTTCCTTGCTGCTTCTTACTGTGTCTTTGGCAAGGTTATCTGCTCTGGGAAGTTGATTAGGGATGTCAGACTTCCCATTTTTCTTCTTAGACTGAGGTTGTATCTATTTGGGATGTCACTGGCCCTATCCCCCTTGCTCAGCTCGTTTAATTGAATGTCCATGAGAGACTCCTCATATTTCAATTGAGTTAAGTGAGGAGAAGGAGATGCATCTTCAAGGCAGTGGATTTCTGGGTCAAGGTCCTCTTCCTCTCTTTCTTCATCAACAACCATGTTATTTTGAAGGGGAGTTTGGATTTTCTGATCATCCCTGTCTCTACTTAGAGGCTCTCTTGGAAGTATCTGAGGGGTGTTATTTGGTCTTTTGAAGTTGCCTATGTTATCAACATTTTGTGCATTCTTATAACCTTGTTTCCCTTCAAACTTCATCCTCTCCATTTTTGCAAAAAAGGACTTCACCATTTTGGTCAATTCATCCATTTGAGGGTGAGATGTAGAAAAACCAGAGGTTGAGGCCTCATACCTCCCTCTTCCTCTGTCTCTTCCATCTTTGTTCCTAAGTCTGTCAACTTCCAATACATTGGATTCCACTTCCAGGGCTGCATCTTTCAATACATTGTATTCCACTTCCAGGGTTGCATCTTTCATATGAGTCAGGGAAGTAGTTATTCTCTCTCTCAACAGGGGGCAAAAATCAGGGTCAAAAGAACTAGCATAAGTGATTTTGGTAGAGGCCTTTGTGGGATTTATCTCAAAAGGGATCTTATTGTAAATTTTGTTGAATCTTTTGGAGAAGTTAGAGATAGATTCTCCCTCCTTTCTCTTTAGGGACCCAAACTCTATGATATAATACATAAAGTATTTTTTATCCCCCCATTGTCTCAAGAAGACATCGTCTAAAGCCTTAATCCCATTAATGGATCCAGGGGTTAATCCTTTAAACCATTTCCTAGCCTCACCATCAAGGCTCTGGACAAAAACTCTCATCCACACATCCTCATTTTCAATATTCAAATTATTTGCATAACTGTAGAAAGCAGCAAGGTGCTCTTCAGCAGTTATGTCTTCTTCTCTAGTGAACTTGGGCATGTATTTCAAGTAATCTCCAGCAAGGAGAGCAATAGATCCAGGGGTCAATCCTCTAAACCATTTCCTAGCCTCACCATCAAGGCTCTATACAAAGACTCTCATCCAGACGTCCTCATTTTCAATATTTAGATTGTCTCCATAACTGTAGAAGGTAGAAAGGTGTTCTTCAACAGTTATGTCTTCTTCTCCAGTGAACTTAGGCATATTTTTTAGGTAATATCTAGCAAGGAGAGAATTCATGGGCTGAGGTAATACCAGAGGGGCATATCTAGGAGCCACTGTGGAATACATTCTATTTCTAGGGGGATTAGCACTTTCCATAAGGATAATAGGTGGAGGAGAATTAGGAGGGGATGGAGGTTGAACAAGAGAAGCTAGAACTGAGCTTCCAGGAGGAAAAGGAAACAACAAGGGATTTGGAGAAAAAGCTACAAGGCTTGGGGAAGCAAAGGTTTCCCTCTGTAGTAGCAACAATAACAATAGGAGGAGGGGTGGTAAAGCCCAGGGTAGGAAAATATTCTAAGGTCATGGGTCTAGACAAAGGTATAACTTCAGGGGAAATAGGAGTGACAAATATTTCTCCTTCCAATCCAAAACCAGGAGGGGAAAACTCAACAGGAACACTCCCAAACTTTAAACTTTGGGAAACTCCAACAGAAGGTATAATAGAAAAATGAGAAGTAGATACTGGAATTTCTATAGGAGGACAATGAAAATCATCATAAATACCTATTTTAGCAGTAGAAGTACCTTCTGGGAGGGCCTTTCCATTTCTAATAATTTTCTCTGGGTCAGCTTCAGGTATTGCTAAAGGCAGTTGTGGAGTAGACCTCGTGTGTCTACCTCTGGAAGCCACAACTGAAATAGTGGATTCGACAGGTGCACAGTGGAAATCTCGATGTACTAATTTCTGATGCATCCTCATAACCAGTAACTTTGTCGTTCAATCCCAGGGAAAATCTTCAATTAATCCCTGACAACGACGTTGTTGTTCCAGGGTCTGTACTTAAGGCTATGAAGTATAGACTCTAGGCATCTAGAAGAGGGTAAAGATATGGAAAGTAGAAAACAACTGGAAGAGAAACTATGGCTAATTTCTAAGCTGTCTATGTCTAACTTCCACTTGTTCTTGAATGGTTATGTCACGTTCAATGGCTGCCCACAAATGCTCGAGTTCGACCCGGGTGGTTGCAGTTCTTAGGATAGTATCAAAGAGGTTAGTTCGACCCGGGTGGTTGCAGTTCTTAGGATAGTATCAAAGAGGTTTAAGGCAATGCTGGTTTGGTCTGAGAGGCCGGGTTCTACGTGAGGTTGCCTTGCAATAGGGGCTGTCATTTAGGGGGCAAAAATTTAAGAGGTTGTTGTTTTTAAGTTGTTGATTCAATTTTAGATTATATGAGAAAAAATCCTATGAAGACAATTAAGTGGTTTAAACAAAATCAAAGGTCATTTTTCGTAACTGAGTTAAAATTTGAAACCGAGTATGAAATGAAAGAAAACATAGAGATTCCATACAATGTGAGGCATCAATTCAAGAGGAATCTTACACTGTAACAAAAGAAGGAAAAGAAAGGAAACACTTTAATGAAGCATAAAATATAGAGATCTAAGAAATTCACAGGTCTTGTACCTGCTAATAACCGACACAGAGGAAAATCTATAAATAATTAGATAACTAAAACCTGATTGCCACAGAAGAATTTGTACTAAATTGCAGTTAAAGAATTCACCAAAGGTGTATATAAAAATGAAATGAAATATGAAATAACATGGCAAAACACATAACTCAATCTTGACAGAATATGGAATCTTTAATTCGCTTTGTATTAATCTTGGCAAAGGAAAATTTTCTCTATTACAATTTGCCCCAAAAAAAATCCCCCCTGGTTTTCCTTTCAAAATGCATATTTATACAAGCTTAAAAAACACTTAAAATTCCATTCATTCTAGAATCCTTTCATTATAAATGAGGAAATGAAGCGTTTCATTTCCTCGCTCTTTGTCTTCCTCCATGCAGGCAGAATGCCTTCCTTTCTTTGTTTCTTTGTACCCAGAAATAGAATGGAATAACGCTTGTCATCATTTAACACCAGAAGCCTGTCCTTTCCCCTACTCAACGCAACTGAAACACCTTTCAATCAACTGGGATATCAACTTGGAGGGCTCTGCTTGGTTGTTTGCCTCAAAAGTGTAACAATATATATTGTGCATGGTGTATTGTGGTGTATTGGTGTAACTCTTATACTAGTGTTCATTTCTCATTGGATATAATTGAATGGTTTAAGTATAAGTTGAAAAAGGTTTTAAAATTGTACTTGATACTAAGTCACCCCCCTCTCAGTATCAACACTTAGGATAGTATCAAAGAGGTTTAAGGCAATCTTGGTTTGGTCTGAGAGGCCGGGTTCTATGTGAGGTTGCCTTGCAACAGGGGCTATCATTTAAGGGACAAAAATTTAAGAGGTTGTTGTTTTTAAGTTGTTGATTCAGTTTTAGATTATATGAGAAAAAATCATGTGAAGCCAATTAAATGGTTTAAACAAAATCGAAGGTCATTTTCCGTAACTAAGTTAAAATTTGAAACTGAGTATGAAACAAAAGAAAACATAGAGATTTCAGACAATGTGAGGCATCGATTCAAGAGGAATCTCACGCTATAACAGAATAAGGAAAAGAAAATAAACACCTTAATGAAGCATAAAATGTAGAGACCTAAGAAATTCACAGGTCTTGTACCTGTTGATATCCGATACAAAGGCAAAGCTGTAAATAATTAGATAACTAAAACCTGATCGCCACAATATAAGTTGTACTAAATTGCAGTTAAAGAATTCATCAATATGTATATAAAAATGACATGAAGTATAAAATAACAGAGGAAAACACATAACTCAATCTTGACAGAATATGGAGTCTTCAATTCGCTTTGTATTAATCCTGGCAAGGAAAAATTTTTGTATTACAATTTGCCAAAAGAAAAAGCCCTTTCTTATCTTTCAAAATGCATATTTATACAAGATTAAAAAACTCTTCAAATTCCATTCATTCTAGATGCCTTTGATTTCAAATGAGGAAATGAAGTGTTTCATTTTCTTGCTCCCTCCATGCAGGCGGAGTGCCTTCCTTTCTTGTTCCTTTGTACCCAGAAATAGAATGGGATAATGCCTGTCATCATTTAACACCAGAAGCCTGCCCTTTCCCCTTCTCAACTCAACTAACACACCTTTCAATCAACTGGGTTATCAACTTGGAGGGCTCTGCTTGGTTGTTTGCCTCAAAAGTGTAACAATTCTTTGCCAGTTGTGGAAATCATATTCCTACTTGTCGATCTTCCGTGATGATGGACGATAATTGTAAGCTTGGTTTTATTAACCATTTGTCCACTTGGGAAAATTCAACCTGGCTCAGCTGGGATATTTCAACATTTTCCTTTTCAACATTCTCCTTGATATCTAACAGGTGTTTGGCTATGTTAATTTTTCCCAGTGTCTCGGTGTTATCTTCCTTATCAAGGTTCAAATTTTTTTTATTTATCAAGCCAAATGTCTCTTCACAAGAATTATTCATCTCTTTAGCTATTTCTTTCCTCTCTGATATGTTATGCTCCCATGCCTTCAGTAAGATATTTCCCCTGGTTTGCTCGGGGATGGATAATCTAGCACTATCGACCATTCCTTCCTTCGTTGTTGCTACAACAGCCTCCTGGAAAACAATTTGATCCACCCCAGCTTCTCTTTCTTTCAAAGAGATATTCTTTATTGCTTGATCAATCGTCTGAAAGTGAATTTGGATGATTTCCACTTTGGCAAGAAATTCCTGCTGAGCTATTTCCACCTTCTGTTGGATCTCGGTGGCTTGGGATTGGAATATGTTTATATGTATGACTTGGTTCTCGATAGAATTCAATTTTGACTGCAACTGTTGTATTAAATCCTCTTGTTGACTTACCTGTGCTTGGTATATTTGGGCTGACTGATGGATTTGCTTGAGCTCAACTCTATGCTGTTTGATTTCCCATTGGTCAACTGCTCTGGCCTCCTCGAGACCTTTGTTCACCTGATCCCTGACATTTTCTTTTGTCGTAAATAGCCTAGCCTCCAACTTACTGATCAAGAGGTTCTTCCACTTCAACTGTGCCTTCAGAGTTCCAAATGAGTATTGATTGGCCGTAGCATAAGTTCCTAATGTCCCCACTATCTCCTTGGTGAATTCTTCCTCTTTCACAACCTTTCCATCTGTCATGATTTTAAATTTTTTAGCCACTATGCCCTCTATTTGATATAATTCTTGCTTCACCACAGCCTTCCTTTTCTTATCAAAGAAAAACTCATTTGGAGGTAGATCTTCTACAGAAATGGGCGTCAGTTCTTCATCGAAAACCCATCCCGCATTGGGGTTCCCATTTGTGAATTGTAAGGGTGTGATAACAACAATCGGACTACCGATTTGCTTGGATGATTGTTTAGGGGTAGCGTCTATGGCTATCTCGCTTGATGTGATCGGTGGGGTGTCACCTACCTTTTGTGAGGGTATCTCTACTTGACTTAGTACCTACTCGCCCGACGCAACTGCCTTTGGGTTTTTCTCTCCTTTATCAGGGATTTCAGCTCCCTGTTATGAGGTCTCCCCTTCCTCTGTCCCTTCCTAATTTTTCTCCTTGCCAGGACTTGAGTTCTTTGAGCCTTTCCTAATTTTTCTCCTTGCCAGGACTTGAGTTCTTTGAGCCTTTGGCTTCCACTTGTTGTGTGTCTGGAAGCTTTGGGTTTTTTCCCTGTAAGATTAGGGGGAGAAAACTCTTCCGATGCTCCTCAAATTTGAGGAAATCGTCCATATATCTGGGTGGCAAGGCCTGAATCTGACTCAAGACTTCAGAGTATGACCTCACACCTTGGAAGATTTCATCATGAGATGAATCCTCATGTTCGTATATCTTCAGGCCACAATTTTCCAAGTGATTACTCAGAACCTTATTAGGGTCGTGCTTTTTGAACTCAATGTTCACCAACTTCATTTCCTCCAAACCTTATTAGGGTCGTGCTTTTTGAACTCAATGTTCACCAACTTCATTTCCTCCAAAGCCATGGCCTTGGCTTTGGCATGGCCAAAATATACTAAAGAGTATGAACCAATATGAATGGGGAAGGGTGGTCATACCTTCTTCGACAGTCCTTTGATCTCTTTTCTTATCCCACCAATCACAGCTTGCCTAGCGATCTCGCAGCATATTAGCTTATTCAGAAGGAATAACAACAAAGAATGGAGGGGAACAGAGGTGCCGAAAACCCCGATGTATGAAAACTATGCTTCTATATACCAATCTTCTACATTACTCAAGTTGGCCGTGATGTTATCCAAAATCTAGGGAGGTGGATGGCCAAAGATAGAGACATGCATTGGTAACATTACCCAGTTAAAAATCTTGTAGATGAAATCTTTGGCATTATCCACCCAAAGTTTCGAGTGGTAGACATGGATAGGATTAGCATTAGATGGAGTCCATATCTAGCTCATCAATGGGAAGGGTGTCATGAATAAAATAACATCCATGATGTAGGAAGACATAAATAATGAAGATGCTCTCCTGCTGGATTTCTGCACTTGATATTTAGTAATTTGACTGGTGAGACTGTCTGACATCAATTTGGCCCAGTCGAAAGAAAAACCTTCAACAACTGTATGAATGAGTGGTACCCATGGGAGGAAAAAGTGAGTAGTATCCTTCCCATACAGTCTACAAGCCATCATCACTACATACTTGAATTGTGGCTCTAAAGAGGAGATTGAATAAATTCCATGAGTATCGGCTCTAAATTTCGCGGGGTGTGAAACCCAATCTTTGATCAAATCGGATAAATTTCTTCTGTACTTCTTGCATTCCTTATTTTTGAACCCCTCCAGGAATTCAACATTGTAAGTATGGTTTTGTGTGGGTGACAATTTATACATTGCTTGTAAGTGCTCTGGTTTAAAAGACCCAACTACTTCCTTCTGTTCATTGAAAATCGTTCTAGTTAGGATGTCTACATGGTCCAGTGCCCATCTAACCATATCATAATAGGGGAGAAGTCATCGCCTTGTTGCTATTTTGTGCATCTCTTCTTGAGCAATGATTTTTTATTTGGTGGACATTTCATTGTCCTCATTATCACGAGAATCATCCGAGCAATTTATCACCTCGGGCTGCAGAACATTGGAAATGTGCATCCATGTTTTAATAGTATTGATACTTCGAGAAGAAGTATCAGAAACAATATCCGAAGCTTGTCCTGAGATCTTGGTGGATTCCTTGGGTGCTTTTCGTGGAGCCATGATGTATAACCTTGCAATTAAGTCCCCTGTCGTAAAATATTGAAAACACAAACATAAGTTATCCTGGTGAAATAACTCTGCGCACAATAGAAAGGAAAGATGAGATAATGAAAGAAAACCTTTTTCTTAGATATCTTAAGTTCGTGCTAGTCCTTGCCGACATAATGGTTAAATCATTTAATGGAAATATTTTAGAAAATAAGTGGGATCCTACTATCAATCACCTCACTGAAGTTCAAATAAATGCCATAAATATTTGACGACTCGTAACTTGGGAAAAGAGCAGAAACTTTTAAAGCTTCATCCATAGATTATACGGTTAAAAACTACTCAAGGCCTTAATTAATCCAGTTTATCTCTTTTAATTTCATGCTTTTAGTCCTTAATCCCGTTTTCGGTGCTCACCGTGTCTGGTGATTTCGCTTCTAGCCTTTGAAACCCAAAAATCCCAAAATCGTGATGGTGCGATTTGACTTAAGCTTTAATTAACCATGCTTAATTAATGAATATCACGACTTCGGGGAGCAGAGTTACAAAGGTGTTGTTCTTTGAGGTAAGAATCGTTGAGTTGTGAAATTGTGATAAAGGCTAGATACAGTTTAAAGTGATCACTCTTGATATTAACCTGAGTGACTTGAAATGACTTCACAACTTCGTATCTCGGGGGTTCGGAAAATGTTCGACGAGTAACTCCCAAAACGCAAGAGAACGAGGTAATAACGTCTGATAATCCCTACTTAAAGGTTCGATAATGGTGATTAGAACTAAACCCTTATCTCCATTTCGCGCGTCGGGATACCGAGGCTTTGGTAGGTACATCGTGAAATACACAAGATCCCGAAGTTTGACTTTTTGGGCTTAAGTATAACCTCTTACTTACTTAGAAACAAGGACGACTCAAACCTTTGAACCTAGAATATAAAAAATAAAAAGGGTGTTCCAACACAGGATCCAACTAGGGATCTCGTCTCCTTGCAGGACGAGAAGAACAGTAGACCATGTGCCTTTATTGGGCAAGTGGAGTCATTAGTTTGCTTCTACCAGACTTTTTTAGAAAGAGGATATAGAAGAAAAAGGAGGGTTTCATCCTTAATTCTGAAAGCCTTCGGGACTTCATCCCTTCCCTATCTCACACTCGGTTCACCTGGTAACTTTTACTTCCCTAATACTGAACTTGTATCTACTTAGGATGACCAAAGAATCTTAAGGATTTAAACAGGTTTTGTTGATTTTTCTTGCATTAGTGTGAAGTAGTTTTGACATTTTTAAACAGGGATTCATGTATGGACATGGGATGTAGATCTGGCTTCAAGTGAAAACTCGTCACAGATAACAATATGGTTCATGTATAACAGCCTTACGGATATCCTAGACATTGATTCACTGTCAGCGAGCCTATTCAGTACCACGGTGAAGTTATATGGTTCCCTTTCATTGAATTTCCTTTCACCACTTCAAGCTGTAACTTTGCATTTAAATGTTGAGATGAGGGCAATCATTTCATGAATTTCCTTTCATCATCTCTTTGGGACTGGATGGGGGAAATTGAATTTTTCAAATTTCCTTTCACCATCTCTCTTATATTTTTATTTTCACATGAAGTAGGAGAAATCAATTAGTATAAAGTATACTTTTGACATGAAGTGGGGGCAATCAATTAGTATAAAGTATACTAGGGGTGTTATCTGTGTATAATTTTCTATAGAGGTCTGTTAACTCATTTTGATTAATATGGACTAGTTTCCCCTTTGACCTTCAAAACATCTTAGTCCGCAGGAAAATTATGGGGGACTTTATTTCTAGGGGCCTTCTTTTGATGCAAAAGTGATCATTAAAACTTGTTGAAATAACTAAGAGAATTAGGATCAACCCATGCATATCTAAGTTCATTAGGAGCCGAAGAGCTATCTGGGCAGCCTTCAAAACAATCTTTTTCTAGCTTTGAGTGGTAAGGTGTAACTCCTTCTTCTATGGATGTTATAGGGAAACATTTGGTCCCAGGGGAGAAATAAACGCCGAAAGGGGGGAAAAGTGACGAGGAAAGCTTGGATTTTATAAGCACAAGCATTATACTTAGTTTCAACCTTGAGAATTTTTTCTTTGAGGCTACTTTACTTCTGCAGTTTGTTTCAAATCTCTTCATCTTATTTGGGAGGAAATCATTAGAAACCATAGTGACAAAGTTCTTTGGTGGGCATACCCAGTGAAAAACCACATTCGATGGAATGTTGTTGCACCTAGGTGATGATCATTCAAAAAATCTAGACAGTTTGGGTGATCATACCTTTGCCTTACCATTTCGATTTCGTCTTAGTAAACTTTCATTTATCACCTTTTTCGGGTGGGTTGATTTCCCGGTGCATGCCCATTCATTTTCTTCTTTTTTCTATTGGGGGTATAGTCGTAATCCTGAAAGAAAACAACAGTGGGAGTATCAGGGTTTTAAGGTTTATAGATTTCGAGGCATTGATTATTGTATATCCTTATTCCTAAAAGATCACTGACCTATTTTATTTGTGATGAAGGTAAACTTAACCAAAGCTGTAAAAATAAAACGAAAACACAAACCAATATATACAATGGAGACTAGGGAATCATTTATTACATATAATGCTTCAGATAACACCTGTTAATAGGGACGTTGAATATTTTACTGTCCAAATTTTCTAGTAGGAACGAATTCTTCCCTTCAGACACTCAGACTTTCAACGGTCCATACCAGATATGGTCAAATTTACTATGTTTCACAAAGTCTTCTCTCCTAGTATCCCATTTCAAAACCAAATCGCCAAGAAGGAATTCCCTGTCTTTGGCCTTATGATCAAACCGTGCTTTCATGTTGTCCTGATATTTCTACATCCTTCCGTCCACCTCGGTCCTGTGCTGTTGGACCTCAATCAGCTGATTTATTCTTCTTGTGACATGGTTTGGTTCTTCTTTCTCATCTTTCTAGAGATTCATCACAGGGAGCACTAGATTTATAGGTAGTACCACATCAGTCCCGTATACCATTTGGAAAGGAGAAGTACCAATGTATTTCTTCGTACCTATCCAATTTTCCCACAAAGCATACTTCAAATGCACATGCCAAGATTTTTTGTTTTCGCTCAACACCTTCTTAATTATGGTAATTAAACTTTTATTTGATGATTCGGCTAACCCATTTCCTCGAGGGTAATATGTTGTGGAGTGGCCCAATATGATGTTATATTTTTGGCAAAATCTGACCATTGCCATAGACTTGAATGCCTGGGCATTATCCGTGACTATCTTTCGGGGACAGCCGAATCTGGACAGTATGCTCTCTTCCAGGAAATCTATTACCACTGAATCGATCACCTTTCTAGTTGGAATAGCCTCCACCCATTTGGTGAAGTAATCCATAGTAGTGAGGATCCATTTTTTTTGAGCTCTGGAATGCGGGTTGATTTCGCCTATAAAATCTAACCCCCATTTTTTAAAAGGGGCTTTGGTTTTGACAGGAACCAGAGGTAGCACTGGAAGCTTCTATTTGCCCGCGAACAACTGGCAAGGGTTACATGTTTTTACTTTGGCGTTGACATCTGAGAATAGTTTAGGCCAATAATATCCTGCCCTCGGGATTTTATAAGCTGTTTCCCTCCAGGCGTGATGCCCTCCGCATACTCCTTCGTGAAATTTGCTTATGACCCCCTCTGTTTTTTATTCTACTAAACAAACCAGTAGGAAGCCTAATGGGTCCTTCTAGTAAAATTGGCTTTTGGATATATAGTACTTCACCCCATGCAGCTTCAGTGTCCGGGATTTAGCTAGAGATAGATCATTAGGGCATTTCAGGGTCAGTAGGTAGGACACTATGTTTTTATACTAATCTGATAAGGCAAACTTCTCTTCAATTCTGGTTGTAGCTATTTGGTCATTGAGCTCATTTACATTCCCACATCCTTCATATCCCTACAGGTTATTCATTCCGAGTGCTCTGAAATTTGATTCAGCTAAGAACTTAGCCAAGCCCTGTCCCTTTACTAGTTTCATTGGTTTCACCTCTAGATCAAATTCTTGAATTGTAGCAAGCCACCAACCCCTCTTCCCATCACTGTCAGGCTGAACCAATATATCTTTTACAGAACTGGTGGGAACATATGCAATTACCTTGGAGTGTAGCACGTAGGTTCTAAAATCCTTCAGCTCCTTCACCATAGCATACACTTTCTTTTCCATTATATCATATCTCAATTCAGCGTCTCTAAGACTTTTACTAAAAAAAGCTATTGGTTTCTCAAAACCTTCTTCATTCTTCTAGAGGAGTACTGTCGCCATTGTGTGTTCGGAGGTGAATGAGAAAATCAGGAAATCTTTTAGATAATTAGGGATTTCTAGTACGAGCACTTCATTGATAACTTTCTTGATGCATGCAAATGACACTTTAGCTTCCGCTATCCATTTCACTCCACCGTTCTTCTTTAGCATATCTGTGATCAGTTTCACAATTTCAACAAAGTTTGGGATAAATCTTCTCAAAAAAATTATTTTTCCTAA
>CBVK0100074662.1:0-11705 GCA_900067695.1 Picea abies
TTTCATCATGGGGTGAATCCTCATGTTCATATCTCTTCAGGCCACAATTCTCCAAGTGATTACTCACAACCTTATTAGGGTTGTGCTTTTTGAACTCAATGTTCACCAAATTCATTTCCTCCAAAGTTGTGGCCTCTGCTTTGGCATGGCCAAAATCTAATAAGGAGTATGAACCAATATGAATGGGGAAGGGTGGCCATACCTTCTTCGATAGTCCTTTGAGCTCTTTTCTTATCCCACCAAGCATAGCTTACCTCGAAATCTCACAACATATTAGGTTATTCGGCAGGAATAATGACAAAGCATGGGGGGGAACAGACATGCCAAAAACCCTGATGTATGAAAACTCTTCTTCTATATACCAATCTACTACATTAATTAGGTTGGTCATGATGTTATCTAAAATATGGGGAGGTGGATGGATGAAGATAGAGACATGCATCGGTAACATTACCCAGTTAAAAATCTCGTAGATGAAATATTTGGCCTTATACTTCCAAAGTTTCGAGTGGTAGACATGGATAGGCTCAACATTAGATGGAGTCCAGCTTCAACTCATTAATGGGAAGGATTTCATGAAGCAAATAATGTCCATGATGTAGGTATACATAAAGAATGAAGATACTCTCCCGTTGGCTTTCTGTGCTCGATATTCAATAATTAGATTGGTGAGACTGTCCGACATCAATTTGGCCCAGTCGAAAGAAAAACATTCAACAACTGTATGAATGAGCGGTACCCATGGGAGGAAAAAGTGAGTAGTTTCCTCCTTCTTGTACAGTCTATAGGCCATCATTGCTACATACTTGAATTGTGGCTCTAAAGAGGATATTGAATAAATTCCATGAGTATCGGCCCTGAATTTCGCGGGGTGTGAAACCCACTCTTTGATCAAATCGGATAAATTTCTTCCGTACTTCTCACATTCCTTATTTTTGAACCCCTCCAGGAATTCATCATTGTAAGTATGGTTTGGTGTGGGTGAAAATTTATACATTGCCTGTAAGTGCTCTGGTCTGAAAGACCCAACTGCTTCCCTTTGTTCATTGAAAATCGTTTTAGTCAGGATATCTACATGGTCCAGTGGCCATCTGACCATATTATAATAGGGGAGAAGTTGTGGCCTTGCTGCTATTTTGTGAATCTCTTCTTGAGAAACGATTTTGTATTTGGTGGACATGTCATCATCCTCGTTACCGTAGGAATCATCCGAGCAATTTATCACCTCGGGCTGCAGAACATTGAAAATGTGCGTCCATGTTTTAATAGTATTGATACTTCGAGGTGAAGTATCAGAAACAATATTTGAACCTTCGCCTGAGCTCTCAGTGGGTGCCTTGGGAAATTTTCATGGAGCCATGATGTATAACCTTGCAATTAGGTCCCCTGTTGTAAAATATTGAAAACACAGACAAAAGTTATCCTGGTGAAATAGCTCTGCGCACAATAGAAAGGAAAGTTGAGATAATGAAATAAAATCTTTTTCTTAGATATCTTAAGTTTGTTCTAGTCCTTGCCGATAGAATGGTTAAATCATTTAATGGAAATATTTTAGCAAATAAGTGGGATCCTACTATCAATCACCTCACTGAAATTCAAATAAATGCCATAAATATTTGATGACTCGTAACTTGGGAAAAGAGAAGAAACGTTTAAAGCTTCATCTGTATATTGTACAGTTAAAAACTACTCAAGGCCTTAATTAATATAGTTTAGATCTTTTAATTTTGTGTTTTTAGTCCTTAATCCCCTTTTTAGCGCTCATCATATCAGACTATTTCGCTCCTAGCCTTTGAAACCCAAAAGGCCCAAAATCGCGACGGTGCGATTTGATTTATAATTGTGATTTGACTTAAGATTTTAATTAACCATGCTTAATTAATGAATATCGTGACTTCGGGGAGTGGAGTTACAAAGGTGTTTTTATTTGAGGTAACAATCGTCGAGTTGCGAAATTGTGATAAAGGCTAACTACATTTTAAAGTGATCACTCTTGATATTAACCTGAGTAACTTGAAATGACTTCGCAACTTCGTATCTCAGGGTTTTGGAAAATGTTCGACGAGTAACTCCCAAAATGCGAGAGCATGAGGTAATAACGCCTGATAATCCCTTCTTAGAGGTTCGATAATGGTGATTATAACTAAACCCTTATCGTCATTTCACGCATCGGGATACCGGGGCTTTGGCAGGTACATCATGAAATACACAAGATCCTGAAGTTCAGATTTTTGGGATTAAGTATAACCTCTTACTTACTTAGAAACAAGGGTGGCTCCAAACTTTGAACCTGGAATATAAAAAACAAAAAGGGTGTTCCAACAAATGCCATAAAGTTTAGCACTAGAAGTCACCTATGGATTGCAACAGATGTAAGCCCAGTACCCATTAGTTTTTATGTCACAATTAATTTTAAGGGGGTGTAATGGATGCAGACTCGGCACAATATCGCTTTAACTCAGAAAACTGGGTTGATGTGTGAGGACAGGTGAGGTCTTGACCTAACTTCAGTCAGTAAGTTTTATCAAGGGTGAGTAGGATGAAGAACTTGAGGAGCAACTGTAAGGGTCTGCTATGGACATCCGATCTTCCAGCAACCTAAGGAAGAAAATCTTCAAACAAAAGATCCTCTTGCATCTGAATCTTCAGGAAACTAAAAATGCCATAACAATACTACAATCAAACATACATTACAATATAATAAAAAAAACTCGACTAAATCATCCATACCCGAGTCTTCAGTCTCAGAAGAAAAAGATATGAGAAGAAAGTTGACTGTCATTAAGCAAGAAGTCTCAAATGGCAATACATAACCAGTGAACCAGAGGCTTCATAAAAAATTTACAAATTGGGAGCCTTGCTCAGCCATCAACCCTAACAAAATATGAAGAAGACTCTTATATACTCAGAGCCAAAACACAAAAGCATGCTCAAGTTTCTGCATTGAAGGCATTATGTCTGCATGCTTATTGACAAACTGTGCATGCAGTCTCTGGTTAGACATAATCATGTGTCAGAACGGACCTGTAGATAAGTTGACTAACTGACAATCCTTCCTTGGGATTTTCATTTATGGTGGAAATGATGTTCAACTTCCACCACCCAACCTCAATAACTGCTTCATAGGGATCGGGGAAGTCCCAAGTCAACTTTGCACCCTGTAGGACGTGGAAACCTTCACATTTTTCCATCTATATCTGAGTCGGATGCTTGCAGGGAGGTATGACAGTATACATGGCTGCTAATGAAGCGATGGTGCTCTCATCATTGAATATTGGATGGGAGATGGCCAGGTGGTTGACTGTGAATGGGGAAGAGAAGACTAAGGATAGTGTGGGGGCCACACAAGAAAGAGCGAGGTGTAAGGGGATGAAGGTTATGTGGAGCGAGGTGACATAGGTGATGAGAGATGAGAAGGGGAGAAGCGATAGGTGGGACAGTGAGTGGAGGATAGGTGTGAGGGATTGAAAGTTATAGGGGGGCGATGGATGTGACGAACAGAGGAGAGAGATGGAGTGGGGGACAAATGTCGGTGAGACAAAGAGACCACTTGTTGACCTGGGATAGGGCGCTATATGCACATGTGCATATTGGGGCCATGAAAAGAGGTTTGATTCTTCCCCTCTTTTGGGCCCGATGTGTGTCTCTGGATGACACGTAGTGCCTTTACAAAACCACGGTTTCTTCCCCAGCCTGCCCTACATTTTTTATCGACCGCGCATGTTGAGGCACTGATATGGCCATCGACCATCAATCTGGAGTGCCCATATCTCAACCGCCCAGATTTGCGCGTGCCTTATCACTCCACGCCAAAAGGTCACATCATTCGTCCGACTTCGAATAGAAGTCGGTTTGTGGGTTTTTTTTCATTTTTTCCATTCTTATGCCAAAACACCACTTCCTAAGGAAAACACCCCCGATTAGCAATATGTGTTAATATTAGGCTCCATGGGGGATAGAGTCCTCCCTGCGAGGCTCTAAGAAATCTTCTGCAACTTAAGTGCCTTACTGTTGGGTTGGAGTCTCCTACTAGAAAACAAAATAAATAAAAAAATAATGGTATTTACAATGGTGGGACGCTGACTGTGGTTTCAAACAAAAAATATTTTCAGGAAGTGCCCATTTATAGGGCCACCAAGAAATTTGTTGCCCTCCAAGCTTTTCAACCTATAGGTGTTGTTTGGAAATGCTTCAGAAATCTTGAAGGGACCGATCCATAGGGTGTCAAATTTTCCATGTTTGCCTTTATCCTGTCTAGGCGCATCCCATTTAAGCACTAGATCTCGCAACTGGAAATCCTCTTTTATTGCCTTTCTGTCAAAGGCTTGCTTGATCTTCTGTTGAAGTTCATGTGCTTTGTCTAGTACCTACTCTCTAGACTACTGGACTTCTACCAACTATTGCACTCTCCTGATCATATCATCGGGCTCTCCTTGATAATCCTGAAAAGAACTTTGCCACAAGCAGGGAAAGTTGAGAAGGGAAAATGGCCTCAACCCCATAGACAAGTTGGAAAGGGGAGAGGCCTAGGGACCTCTTTGTTGTCACTCGATCAACCCATAGAGAAAATTTGACCTTCGAATCCCATGCTTTCTTGTTGTCCTCTAACAGTCTTTTGATGATGTTTATCAGGATTTTGTTAGACTCTGCTAATCCATTTCCTTGAGGGCAGTATGGGGGTAGAGTGGATTAATGAAATCCTAAACTGCTCATGGAATTTGATAAATGGATTAGACTTGAAGGATGCAGCATTATCGGGGATGATTCTGTTCGGACAACCAAACCTTGCCATAATATCTCCGAGGAAACCAATGATCACTTTGTCAAAAGCACTCCTTGTGGGAATAACTTCTATCCATTTGGTGAAATAGTCTGTTGCATTTAAGATCCACCTGTGTTGACTGCTTGAAGAAGGATGAATTTCCCCAATGAATTCAAGACCCCACTGCTGAAAAGGTCCTAAATCCAATAAGGGATTCAATGGCAGAGATTTGAGTTGCTGCTTCCTAGAGAATATCTAAAATTTGATGCAAGCTCTGACTTTTGTACAGAAATTTGTGAACAGAGTAGACCAGAAGTACCCATCCCTGAGAATTTTATAGGTCGTGGTCCTCTAGAAATGATGTCCCCCACACAGGTTGTCATGAAATTCAAGCATAATTTTTTGGGTCTCCTGGGGGTCTAGACATCTCATAAGCACACCCAGAGGGTCCTTCCAATACAAGATCTGATCAATAAGGAAATACCTGATTTATTTGAGCTTTAAATATATTTCCTTGCTTCTTCCCACACCATCAGGGGGTCTTAATACTTATAGAAAATAAATAATGCCCTTATACTAGGTGCATTCTGCCAATGGAGAGCCATCCCGAGGATTGTTATTAGGCAACTCAATGTGCTGATCTTCTGAGAAAGTGTTGATGAAGTTCACCCTTAAAGCTTTACAATTAGATTCAACCAACAGTTTGGCTAAACCTTAGCCTTTAACTAGCTTGGTGGGTTTTATTTCCAGATCAATTTCAAGGATTTTGGAAATCCACTTGCTCCTTCTTCCATCTATGTTAGGTTGAATAAGAATGTCCTTCACAGTAGTTGAAGGGACATATGCAATAACCTTTGAATGCAGGACATAAACTCTGAAAGATTTGAGATCTTTCACCAAGACATTGGCTTGTTTCTCCATGATGTCATATTTCACCTCTGTATCTCATAGTGCTCTGCTGAAAAATGAAATAGGCTGCTCCATCCCTTCAACATTTTTCTGCAATAAAACAGTTGCCACTGTATCAAAAGAAGCAAAATAAAAAAATTATAAAATCCTTGGAATAATTAGGACTGATAAGAACAAGTGCCTCAGTCAACTCCTTCTTGATTTGATTGAAGGATTCTCTGGACTCAGTAGTCCATTTTACTTCATTTCCCTTTCTAAGCATGGCTATGATATGCTTCACCAATTCAGCGAAATTTGAAACAAACCTTCTTAGAAAATTAATTTTTCCCAGGAAGGAATGAATCTCTTCCCTAGATCTAGGAAGTGATAAGGTTTGTATAGCCTCCACCCTACTTGAATTGATTCTTACTCCCTCAATAGATACTATATGCCCCAGTAATTTTGCCTCCTTCATGGCAAACAAATATTTCTTAGGATTTAGGGAAAGACCAAACCTTCTGCATTTCAGGAAGACCTTTCTTAGATGGCATCAATGTTCTTTATCAGATCTGGAGAAGACTATTATGTCATCCATATAGATGACCACAAATTTATCATTTTCCCTAATGAAGTCTATGTCCATGGCTTGCTGAAAGGTTGCTCCTGTGTTCATTAACCCAAAGGGCATTTTGGAATACATGAATGTACCCAAGGAGTGGTGAAGGCTATCTTTTCTTTGTCTTCAGGCAGGACAGAGATCTGATTGTAGCCAGAAAAACCATCAATCTTGGAAATCCTAGATGCACCTGTTACCCTCTGCAATATGTGTTTCATCTTTGGCAGTGGGTAATTATCCTTATTTGAGCTCATGTTCAGGTTTATGAAATCGACACACAGTCTAATTTCTCCATTCTTTTTTATTACTAGGACCAGGTTGGCTACCCATTCAAAATATCTCAGGGGAACAATGATTTGGGCATCCAACAACTTCTTCACCTCCCTTTCCATAATAGGCAACAACATAGGATTTATCTGTCTTAATTTCTGCCTAAATGGTTTGGCTTCTTCCTTTAGTGGGATCTTGTGTTCAATGACACTGGTGTCATATGTGTTGAGGTCTTCATAGTTCCATGCAAACACATCAGAAAATTCCTTTAATAGCTCAACATACTCGTCCTTCTGCTCCCTTGACAGGTTGCTTGAAAACTTGACAGACTTTGGATCCTCCTCTGTACCTATATTGCACTCAGCTATGTCAGCATTCTCATTTGAGACTTTACCCTTCACTGCCACATCAGTTTGATTCTTCCCCTCTTTTGGGCCCGATGTGTGTCTCTGGATGACACGCTGCTCCTCCACAAAACCATGGTTTCTTCCCCGGACCTATCTACAAATTTTAATTACCGTGCATGCTGAGGCCTTGATATGGCCAACGAACATCGATCTGGAGCACATAAATCTCAGCTGCCCAAATTTGTGCGTGTCTTATCATTTGTGCCAAGAGGTTACATCAGTCATCCGACTTAGGATAGAAGCCAAAATGTGGGTTTTTTGCCCTCTTTCTCCCCTTCCTTTGCCAAGGAGCCAATTTCTTAGGAAAACACCCCTCCTTACAAAAATAATGTGATAAATCTCAGCTGCCCAAATTTGTGCGTGTCTTATCATTTGTGCCAAGAGGTTACATCAGTCATCCGACTTAGGATAGAAGCCAAAATGTGGGTTTTTTGCCCTCTTTCTCCCCTTCCTTTGCCAAGGAGCCAATTTCTTAGGAAAACACCCCTCCTTACAAAAATAATGTGATAACACCTGAGATATAGAGTGTGACCCTATACTAACTATGTTCACGATGGAATTTGTTTCAATTTTTTCTTCTGTCTTAGTTTCAAAATATTTGGAAGTGCTTTCCACAACAACAATAGTATTTTTCTAAGAGATCGCTGGTTCGAAATTATCAAGAATGAGGTCTCTCTATCGAGGAATCACACATATGTCATATAAAGAAATATTCACTTTAGTTTTCTTGAGATCTTCAATGACGTTGTATTCTAAGGAGTGAATTCATATCTATTCGAGGTTTTTTTTATTGCAAAGTGTTAGGGCATTTACTAATTTGAGGAGGATTACTTGGCTTCTCTGTAGATGTGGGAGGACTTATATTTCTAGGTTCACAAGAAGTTTTAGAAGGTAGAAGGGTGTTGGTTACTACCCCTTTCCAATGCAATTAATCATCCTTGGGAGAATCTTTCAGGATTTGGGTGTCTCCTACAAAACTTTCTTCACCCTATTTTTTGTTAAAGTCTAAACACCAATCCAATAAAAACATGGTAGATTATTCAGTTGTTTCCTTTTCCTTAGTGGATTGTTCCTTTTTCATTTCTTGGGTTTGGTCATCGGTGGATGCCTATTAATCTAACAATTGATTGATGACCAGGGTCATGTAATTAATCCATTGAGGACATATATTTTTAGAATGGTTCATTTGGTGATAGGAACATAAATTTTCCATGCCAAAATCATCAATATTTAATGTAAGGTTAGGGGTCTTTGGGGTTTTAGGTGGGTTATCTGTATTTTTAAATAATAAGAAAACGTGTTTCTATTTGGAATATCCTTCACACACACACCTATTGATATCTACCACTTCATTGGATAACTTCTTTACCAACTTGACTACACTATCTAGGTCCTTGAATTCCTTTTCAAGAGGCTTAGTGGTGAGTAAAGGATTTTTTTCAGCTGATTTGGTTTCCTTAGTTGTGGGGTGGTTTCCCAAAGAGAGTAATTATTTATCCACCTCCTTGGCTTCTTCAAAGTTTAGGGATAAATTATCTTTTCTAACTTGCTTGACAAACATGCCTATGGAGGGGTGTAATGATAAAGTGTAATATTCTACCGTTAAGGATTCAACAGGGGCATAATCAGGTGGGAACTTATTCAGGATGGTAGTAAAACATTGATTGAAATCCTTCACCTTCTCTTTCTTCTCCATTTTAAGGGCTACCAGTTCTTTGAACAATGTCGTAGGAGTTTTCTCATATTCAAAATTCCCAAAGAAGGATTTCTTAAAATCATCCCATCTTGTTATAGATATGACCGAGAGATTATAGTACCATGTAGAAGCCTTATTATTGAAATTATAAGGGAAATACTATAGACCAAATCTTCATAGTGGACATCAAGAAGACACATAACCAAATAAAAATTGTTGATGTGATCTTCAGGGGAACATGCTTTCTCTAGATCGAACTTTAGAATAAGTCTTTCTAAAAGTTTAGGAAGGTCGTGCATTAGTCATACATGTTTAAGTCTTCTTGAGACATCCATGTTGGGAATGATGTTTAGAACTGGGAGGGGTAGGACCTAAAGGAGTAGGAGGAATTTGGTTCGATGACTGAGGTATTTCTTGTAAGGCAACCTCAACCACGTCAATGGATTTGACAAGAACATTGGAATGATTAATGGGTATCCAAGTATCTCTCCTCCTAGGTAGTGCTGAAGATACAAGTAAGCAATGAAGTAATTTAACCAATGAATGGGTAATATTTCGATTTTGAGCAAACTCTATGTTAGGGACAACGTACCAAGTCTCAAGTTTATTTTTGGGACTTCCAACAATATGAATTTTGAATGTAGGGTTAGAGTCTTTGTTGGGCTCCAAATATGTCATATTTTCTACCATGTAAAACCTCCATTCATAAGATATATTCTCTCACTCTTGATACATTCTATAGCCATTATCCCATCACTTACCGCTAATTACATCCATTCTACCTTGTGGTTAATTATTATTGTTTTCTTGTCTTTTTAAGTGATTAAAGATGTCTTTCACATGATTTTATCGATGATGGTTTAATCCTACTTTTCTATGTCCAAGCAACATGTCCCTATTCCAATACCTACACTGTCCCTGTTCTGGTACCTATACTATTCCTATAACTGCATTGTCCCTATTCTAGCACCTGTACTGTTCCTGTTCTGGTACCATCACGGTCATATGGTACCTACAATCATATGGTACTCACACTCCAAGTCATCCAGTACCAAAAGTTTATACAATCATCTGGTACTTATGCTCATCTGGTACCAGTGTTTATTTGTCACCTGTGCTCATCAGGTACCAACATCCTACAGGCATCCAATACCAGATATAATTCGAAAAATAAGAATGCTTCTAGAGGAAAATCAAGTACATGGGCTATGTCTAAAACGACGTCGACATGTGAACACATTTGTCAGAATTCACCCATATCGCACGTGTGGACCTCCAGCTTGTTGGGACACATGGGTAGACCTGGGGTTTAACGATTCAACAACACACCAAAAAAACCCTAACTACCAGCCCTTTCAACAACACCTGCAAAGTAAAGGAAGTCTCACCTGAGGTAGAGGCAGGGGTGGTTGTAGGACTCAAGTGTCTACAACCTAGCTGGGACACAGATCTGTAATCATAATACTTAACATAACACTTAGCATTTAACATTCCTTAGTATTTAACCCTTATTCACATCATAGGTCAAAACCCTAATTACAGAACAACACAGTATTCAACAAGATATAACACATCCAAGCACTTAGCACATAGAAATAGATCATATCTAGCCCTCATTCACATCACTAAGCACTAAGCTACTATATCATATGCATCTAACATATATTACTACACTAAGCATAAATCACATCAACAACATAACAACCATAATGCACAAAGCAATCACAACACATGATATACGTGGTTCACCCCAGTGTGGGCCTATGTCCACCAACTCTTCTTCTTCTTTATTGACTTCTATCAATCTTCTTTCATGCACAGAGACATAAAACCTACTTCTCATAGGATAGGAGATCTGCACACACCTCGCCAGATCCTCCTTCCCCGAGTTAGGTCACATCACAAAACCCTCTTACACAGTCTGCACACGAACTTCTTACAATCACTTGCACTTAGCTCTGCATGTATTAACACACAGTATGCACAAATCATCTACAACTATTTGCACTATTCGCACTGGCCTACTATGTCTCATTACACCACTTGCACTTAGCATAACATCACACAACCTCCTTTCCCCCTTACTACATCGCATAGATATCTATTTATACATTACAAAAAGGGGCCTAAACATGGGTAAACCCATGGGCCAAAATCCCATACCCGTTCCATAAACCCTAAACCCAAAAATCCCTGAAAAGGGGGTGAGATCCCATGATCTTCACTTCACCTTAGACCAGCCTGTCGAAGTCCAAAATGTGGTCAAACATGATCAAGGTTCTCCAAAACTTGGTCAAGGGCCAACATGCCCCCAACACTCACCTGTGAATCATCCCGAGTCACTCTGACCTGGGTAACTCTGCCTCAAATTCTTTGATATTAGCTCAAGCTACCTCGACCTGTTGCTTTTCCAGAGCGTCCTACTCAGTGAACTCCTAAATAACTTTCTTTGTCATAGGTCCTTCCAAGCGTTGATCTACTGTGGTGACCACTTGTTCTAGCTATGCACCTTGTCTTTCAATCTCCTAAAAAAGTGTGCAATCTTGATCCTGTACTGACTAGAGCCTCTGGGTCACTTCCATGACTTTACTCTGGATGGCATGGACCTGTTGTTGAACCATGCGTTGTTCCTAGGACCTTTTCATCCTCTTGACCACTGATAATGGCTTTAACTGCACTTGTAATGTTGATGCTTTCTTATTTGCCTTCTAGAGCTGTGACTCCAGTTTCCTTAGTTGAGGGTCCTCTGCAAGGCGCTCGTAATTCTGCGCACTTTGACTGCTGAGTTGCTTGCATTCTAAGGCTAATTCCTTGATTCTTTGGACTGCACTTCAGGCATTTTTTTCTCTCTGGTCTCACACTTGCTGCGGAGTGCTTGGCACTACTTGTAATTCCAATTCTGCTACTCTTTGTTGGAGCTATTGAATGGCTTCAACAAGCTTCCCCACTTAATTCTCCACTGGGTATTCTTCCATCTATTCTAAGCCTGTCACAGAGCGAATTTATTTGGTGACTACTTATGCAAGATACCAGATATATAAAATATGCAGAACAGAAACGAAATGC
>CBVK0100074671.1:0-12511 GCA_900067695.1 Picea abies
CTTTGACATCTTCTATAAGACCGTAGACCTTCACCTTCTGCTAATCAATGCCACAAACATTTCCATAAGGGCATGTTTTCTTCAAGCCAAGTTGGTTCATGACCTTTAGGGACATCACATTTGTCAAGGCTCCTAAGTCTAGCATGCAATTATTCAGACGGAGACCATTTGTGGTGAGCAAAAGATAGAAAGGAGGGGTATCATCCTCTCATCGTCCATGATACATAGTATTCAAAATCACATGAGGATATACTTCTTCTGAATATATCTTCAATACTTTCAAGATGTCTCTTCTAACAGAGGGAATCTTGCACATTTCCACCATAGGAACTGGCATATTCATATTTCCAACCATGGGTGGGATGTCTATGTTCAACTGAATTTCTTCATCTGTCTGCATTGGTTTCAGAAGAAAGTCATGGATTGGAGGTGGGAGAGGTTGGACAAATTTTCATGTTGATTGAGATGGAGCTTCTTTTTGCGGCTGAGATGGAGCTTGTTTCTCTGGTTGTGATTGAACTGAAGTTTGGACATGATTGAATTGAAGTTTGGACATGAATCTTATTCCTTCTAGCATAAGTTAGCATTTTCCTTTTCTTCAATTCTTTCCTCTGATGATTAGTCGTCTGGTTAAGCACTCTGAGCCTACCTTCTCTAGCTCCCATTTTGTGGACTTCATCAAGATGTTCATGTGTTATGTCCACATATTCATCATCATTGTCGTCTTGAACACCAAATATGGTGTCAATGAAGTTCATACTACTAAGTGAATCCTCCTCCCTTCTGGTACATTCCTCCTCCGGATGAGGTTCTTGACAAAGAGAGCACCATTGTGATTCTTCAATTTTGACCATCCCAACGGGCTTCAAAGTAGCATAAGACTTTGCCTCTTGTTGAGGCCTTGCCTTCCATCCCATAACATCCTTCTAGTGTTTGATGAATGGAGGTCTTGGAGCAGACTGATTCCTCTCCAAGTTCGTTAATAAGGTCATAACCTAATTTTGGGTCTGGACTAATTGAGTATTCATATGATCAAGCTTCTGAGCTATGCAGGCTATTGGATCTGGAGCATTGTTTCTTGGCACCTTTGTATTTGCTTCTACCTTGGCATGAGGATATTGAAAAGGATCAATCTTGGAGGAGAGAATATTCTCCTCGATATTTTCACTGTGTTCTTTGGCTTGTGCCAAAGTGGTGGACTTCTTATCTCTTAGGATGAAGGCAAACTACCCTTTAAAGGAATTCACATAGAGGAGATAGACAACTGCTTCAGACCAGCACAAACCCTTCAGGATTTAGCTATGCAACTTATCAAATCTATCATCGAATTCACTCATTGTCTCCATCTCCTTCTTTTTAATTTGGTTTAAACGATTCATTAGCATTTTGTTATCCTTCTTTGTTTCCCTTTTGTTCTTGAACAACTTAGCAAAATATTCATATGTTGCAAGGTGATTGTTAGGAAATCCTTTGAACCACCTCTGGGAATTGTCAATAAGAGATGTAGATAGAAACTTCTTTGCCACATCTTCATGTTCCACTCCTTCATCCTTCATGTCTCGACCAATTACATAGAGGTGTTCTTCAGTTGTGACCACATTGTTTCCCAAAAACTTTGGCAGCCATTTGTTGGTTTCTTTAGGCATGGTATTTGGATATCCAACAATTGATGCCATGATCAAGGGCTTGTAAAGGTATTTTCCCCAAGGACGAGCCATTGATTCAAAGGGGATATTAATGGGGAAAAGGGTTTTGACAATGAGGGATTTAAATGGAGGCTTTATTCGATAAGACTTGGAAGGTTTGAATCTTCCAAGGGGAGGGATCCTTTGGGAAGATGGATTTTGGGGTGGTGGAGTCATCAGATTGGCTTTATCTCATCAAAGGAGGAAACAAGAAAGGGAACTTCCCTCATGTGGAGTCGTCATCCAATCTAGGGGTAAAGGATTTGGGATCAAAGCTTGCCAAAGTGTCGTTAGGGCATGGAAGAGGATTCAAAATCTTCCCCAACGATGCCAAAATGTTATCGCATAGATTGTAGGTTGGGAAAATCTCTACCCAATCCACAAAAGTGGGTCAATTATGGGAGTAACTACCCACTGTCACCTTAGATAGATATTCCCCTCTCTTTAGTGATGATGGAAATCACCACAAGGGGGGGAATCATGGTGACCCTAGGGGGATTGAGATGGAAAGTGAGGTGATGGAAGGTGAAACCCTTGTAGGTCAAGTTAGGAAGTGGAAAAATATCTTGGGTAAGAGTCTTGTTGGTAAGGGTATATTGTCAAAGTATAGTGTACTTGCAAGAGAGTGTGTACTTTCCCAGAACAAGAAAAACAATCGAGATACAAGCCCAAAAATCAAAGGGACAAGAAAGTGAAGCTTTTTTTCCTATATTGCAGTATTAAACAAGAATATATATCAGAAATTAAATGATTACAATGGTTGCAAAATATATCATTGAAGGTCCAGGAAATGATGCAAGAGACTAAGCTAACAATTACTAGTTTAACTCTAGTGAACTAGAACAAGACTTTAGTGACAATAAAAGGTTGTTGGATGATGTTATTATGACAGCCAAGTGGCTATAGAATTTTTTTTCTACAACAGGAAAATCCAACCACCAAAATGAGAAAGAAAACCACCCAAAATATAGCCAATGACAAGTAGATTAATTATAGTAGTTTGCAAGCAAATTTCAATGGAAGAATAGTAAGTAAAAGAAAGAATTTGAGTGAGTTTTGTTGCATCCCTAATGGTTGTAGCATTAAATTGGTTATACAAAGAGAAATACTAGGCTAAGCTAGATGCCTTAATGGATTAAGCAAGCTTATATTACTATGAAAAGATTCCAATTTGAATAAATGTAATATCTCTCGATTTCACGTATACCAATGCAAATGATTTTGCTTTCCAATGAAATTTTTATATTAGTGCTTTTAATTTATTGGGTAATGGATTCTTGGTTGTAAGAGTTGGATCCACTACTTATCTAGGGGTGTAAGCCCTTTTACTCTCTAGAGAAAGTGAATTCAACAAAGGAAAGTCTAGGAGGGTGTAAGCCATTTTACTCCTCCTAGCAACCTTCTGAAAAATAACTTATCAAATAAAAATTAAGATGAAACTTGGTGGAGGGTGTATGCCCTTATATTCCTCCAAGGGTTTTATACAAGAACATCATGGAACAAGAAGAAATTCCCAACAAATGCAGAAAATTCCTTACCATTCCACAAGATAGCAAGATAAAACCCTAGTTTACCAAGTAAATTCCATCCACATGCAAGAATAAGCCTCCAAGGCTCTCAAGTCAAATGTATCATGGAAAGTAAAATCACATTCAATACAAGAGACATCTAAACATGTGCATCAAAACTATCTTTTCAAACTAAACAAGTGCTCAAAGACCCCATGCAACTTGTCAAGTTTAGGTATGTGAGGGTTTTCATGGTGACCTATTGGGTGAGTCATTTCTCAAGTCAAGGAGTGTTTCCTAGGTGGACCTTCTTTATGTCATGGAAAGAAGGTGAAATGGATGGGGGTAAAACTTTTGGGCATGGGGTTCATTAAATACAAGGGTTAATATTGTCTCATTTATGGGTGCCTTTGTAGAGGGTGTGTTTCACCTTCGTTTTCAATGCATCCTTTTTCCAAACCCATTTATTTTCATTAATTAGTTAAATTCCAAAACAAATAGTTACTATAATACATGGAAATAAAATAGTACCACAATGTCGCTTGAAGATATAGGTACACAGAGTGCTACATGCATGGAAATTAAGGGAAACAACATAAGTGTACACACGTCAACAAGCGAGACATCTCTATGATGTGAATTTCTTTTGCAGATCTTCAATTTATTTTAGGAGAAATGTTTCATTGTTTTCAAGACCTATTTAGACGAGCATATAGAAGGTTATATGTGTTTCACCTTCGTTTTCAATGCATCCTTTTTCCAAACCCATTTATTTTCATTAATTAGTTAAATTCCAAAACAATTAGTTACTATAATACATGGAAATAAAATAGTACCACAATGTCGCTTGAAGATAGAGGTACACAGAGTGCTACATGCATGGAAATTAAGGGAAACAACATAAGTGTACACACGTCAACAAGCGAGACATCTCTATGATGTGAATTTCTTTTGCAGATCTTCAATTTATTTTAGGAGAAATGTTTCATTGTTTTCAAGACCTATTTAGACGAGCATATAGAAGGTTATAATTTGAATTTTATCTTTTGATAGCTACATTTCCCTCTAGGAATTCAACCCCTTCTTCCCATGAAATGAGGTACAATCTCTCCTTGGGTCAATACGCCTGAAAATCCCAAAAGGTGGGGGAGAGAAAAGGATGGAGTGTGGAAATTTATAAGTATGATCAGGAATGGTACAATTAATTATCAGTGATATATCCCAATAGAAAACATATCCCTCAAGGATAACCACTTGTTAGGTCATGATGTAAACCACCAAGGTGAAACATGGCAAAGAGCATAGTTTCCAAGCAGACGTTCTATGATAAAAAATAGATTTAAACGCAATATATTCAAATCACTCAAGTATTAAAGTGACACTTACCACAATACTTGACCTATACCTCATGGAGAAAGACCCATTGTCTTCCAGAAATAGGCTGATGTGGTGAAGGCCATCATGAAAAACAAGAAAAGTATGGTGGTGAAGTGGGTCTTCATTTGTGTAACTGGACATCACAAGTTAATCCATCCCTAGGAACTCCATATCTACAACCTAAGGGCCTTGAGACATCATCTCCTTAGTAATCCCTATAAATGGGGGATAACATCTGGCTCCAACTTGGGGACATGTACTTTCCTCAGAATGCATGAGAACCTCATCATCTCCTGGTTAGACCTGTTCCTACACACACTAAAACAATAAACTGTAAAATCTAGGGTGGCTCACTCACCCTTTGCTCATATATTTTAAATCCAAAACATCAAAATTGACAACTAATCTAGAAAATATTTTTTTGCACTTTTTTCATATAATAAGACAAAAGAAAAATATGTAAATCAATAATGCAAGTAGAGAAAAATGAAAATCAGAAATGAAATGCAACTAAAATACCATGAGCAATCAAGATGCAAATGCAAGAAAGAAATATTATTTACCTACTTACTTGGGGCCTGGGCCCTAAAGAATTCAAGTTCTTTTGACGTAGGGTCGAAGAAGAGACTCATCCACTAGAAGGGGCATCTTCCTCTCATTCATAGTAGACACATAATACTTTCCTTCCTTGGAATTCTTCTTGACGAAGTACGTGCCAAGCCATAGAACATCATTCCTTTGATCATCTTTAGGCTCGCCCCTCTTCTTATCCCACATAAATGCATGCTCCCTTCAATGTAGTTATTGTAAGGTATATTCTCACTGTAAGGGTATGAGGATGGTTCTGTATTAACCACATCCTTAATGGACTTTTTAGATTCCTTATCTTTATTATCCTCTTCTTTCTTCGATCTCTTGATGGACCCTATCTATTTTCCTTGGAATTCTGCAAGATTTTCTTTGTATTTATCTGTCTTTGGAAGCAAGGTGTCTATGCATTCTTCCTGTATAAAAGGAAATTCTCAACGATCATACTCAATTATCTGGAGAGGGACTTCAAACTTTCGCTCACTATGATAATCAGGGCCAAAAATATCCATGATGTGATTCTTGACCACCTTCCTACTATATAGGATCTCAAAAGTACCATCCCCCTTGGGAATGTGTGCATGGGTGATATCCATACTGAGAAAACCACTGATTGTAGCAGGCCAACTCCTCAAAAAAAGCATGCCCCTGGAATCTAGAACATCAATGACCACTATGTCTAGAAAATACACTTCAACAACTTCTATGAGACCGCAGACCTTCACCTTCTTTGAATCAATGCCACAAACATTTCCATAATGGTGTGTTGTCTTCAAGCCAAGTTGGTTCATGACCTTTAGGGACATCACATTTTCCGAGGCTTCTGAGTCTAGCATGAAATTATTTAGACAGAGACCATTTGTGGCAAGCGAAATATATAAAGGAGGGGTATCATCCTCGCACCATCCATGACACATAGTATTCAAAATCACATGAGGATCTATTGGTTCTGCAGGTATCATCAATACTTTCAAGACTTCTCTTGTGACAGAGGGAATCTTGCACATTTCCACCATAGGAACTAACACATTCATCTTTCCAACCATGGATGGTACGTCTATGTTCAATAGAATTTCTTCATTTGTCTGCATTGGTTTCGAAAGAAAGTCATGGACTGGAGGTGGGAGAGGTTGGACGACTTTTCCTGCTAATTGAGATGGAGCTTATTTTAGAGGATGATATGGAGCTTGTTTATATGGTTGTGATTGAACTGAAATATGGGTAAGAATATTATTCCTTCTAGCATAAGTTACGATTTCCCTTTTCTTCAATTATTTCCTCCGATCCTCAGTCATCTGGTTAAGCACTATGATCTGACCTTCTATGGCTCCCCTTTTGTAGACTTCATCAAGATGTTCCTATATTATGTCCACATACTCATCATCATCATCATCTTAAACACCAAAAATGGTTTCAATGAAGTTCATAATGTTAGTTGAGTCCTCCTCCCTCCTTGAGCATTCCTCCTTTGGATGAGGTTCTTGACAAGGAGAGAACCATTGTGATTCTTCAATGTTTACCATCCCAACATGATTCAAAGTATCAAGAGCCTTTTCATATTGTTGATGCATTTCCTCCCATCCTATAGCATCCTTTTGATGTTTGACGAATGGAGGTCTTGGAGCAGAGTGATTTCTATCCAAGTTCGTCAATCAGGTAATAACTTGATTATGGGTCTGGACAAACTGAGTATTCATTTGATCAAGATTTTGAGCTATGAGGGCTATTGGATATGGAGCATTGTTTCTTGGAACCTTTATCTTTGCTTCTACCTTGACATGAGGATACTAAAAAAGATCAATATTGAAGGAGAGAATATTCTCCTCGATCTTTGCACTGTGTTATTTGGATTGTGCCAAAGTGGTGGGATTCTTATCTCTTGGGATGAAGCCAAAGTTCCCTTCAAAGGCATTCACATACAGGAGACGAACAACTACTTCAGACAAGCACAAACCCTTTAGGATTTGGCTGTGTATCTTATCAAATTTGTCATTGAATTCACTCACTGTCTCCATCTCATTCTTTTTAATTTGGTTGAATCAATTCATTAGCATTTTGCTATCCTTCTTTGTTTCCCATATGTTCTTGAACAACTTAATGAAATATTCATACATTGGAAGGTGATTGTCATGCAAGTGTTTGAACCACCTATGGGAATCATAAGTAATAAATGTGGATAACAAATTCATTTCCACATATTCATGTTCCACTCCTTTATTCTCCATGTTTCAACCAATTACATAGAGGTGTTCTTTAGTTGTGACCACATTATTTCCCATAAACTTTGGCAACCATTTGTTGGTTTCTTAGGCATGGTATTGGGACTGTCTCTTCTTAGGCATGGTATTGGGATATCCAACAATGGAAGCCAGTTTTCAAGGGCTTGTAAAGTTATTTTTCCCAAGGACAATCCATTGGTGCAATGGGGAGATTACCATGGAAAAGGGTTTTGACAATGGGGGAGTTAAATGGAAGCTTTCTTTGGTAAGCCTTGGAAGGTTTAAATCTTCCAGGTGGAAGGGTCCTTTGGGAAGACAGATTTTGGGGTGGTGGAGTCGCCAGATGAGCTTTAGCTCATCAAAGGAGGAAATGAGAAAGGGAACTTACCTCACGTGGATTTTTCATAGGGGTAAAGGCTTTGGGATGAAATCTTTCCAAAGAATCGTTAGGGCACGAAAGATGATTCAAAATATTCCCTGGAAATGACGCTGAAATGTTATTGCACAAAATGTACATTGGGAAAAGCTCGACCCAATCCACAAACGTGGGACAACTTTGGGAGTAACTACCCACTTTCAAATTAGATAGATACTCCTCTTTCTTTAGTGATGACGAAAATCACAACAAGGGGGGAATCTTGATGACCCTAAGGGGATTGAGATGGAAAGTGAGGCGATGGAAGGTAAACCCCTATAGGATGATTTAGGAAGTGGAAAAAGAGCTTGGATAAGAGTCTTGGGTAAGAGTTGAGTTAGGATTAAATTTATTATAGCAAGGGAAATACTAGACTAAGTTGGATGCCTTAGTGGCTCAAGCAAGCTTATAACACTATGAAAATATTGCAATTTGAACAAATGTAATATCTCTCAATTTCATGTATACCAATGCAAATGATTTTATTTCTTCAATGCAATTTTTAGATTAGTGTTTTTAATTTATTGGTTAATGGATCCTTGGTTGTAAGAGTTAGATCCACTACTTCTCTAGGGGTGTAATCCCTTTTACTCCCTAGAGTAAGTGAATTCAACAAAGGTAAGTCTAGGAGGGTGTAATCCCTTTTAATCCTTCTAGCAACCTTTTGAAAAATAAATTATCAAATAACAATTAAGATGAAACTTGGTGGAGGGTGTTATCGCATAAAATTATCAAGGGCCGCAGGTTGCAGTCATGAGTGCAAAGCACAACACTCAGAGCGACTCATTCCAGGCCTGAAATCAATGGTCGAAGCCTGAAATAGATCTGAACCGTTCAATTAGCAAGAGCCACACATCATTAGATCCTTAGCTCCGAATGTTTTTCTTAGAGGAAAATGTGGTTTGAGAATTGAAATTCCCAAAGGCCGATTCGCGAAGCAAATTTCAGTCGTTGATTCAAAGAGGGAATATTTGATTTGTTAATCTAAAGCGCTAGAGTTGTGTCGTTGATCAGGAAGCCTAAGCTCAGGATCACAAGATCGAAGCCCATAGTGCATTGCGGGGATGCGACGTGCTCGAGCGATAATTTTCTTGAGCGGTCCCGCAACTGTCTCTTANNNNTGGAAAAAGGTGGTGGATTGAGGGCTTAGAAGTGGTGTGAACCCAAACCACCTTTGAGCAGCCCCACAATCACACATTTATATGGCATCCTATCCTAGAGCAGCGTGTGTCTGCCCCCTTGACATTAATCTGCATTTCAATCCTGATGCAGGGCATTAATGAAAGTGAGAGAGGTGGTTGAAAACTCGTCTCACCACATAAATGGAAATCGTGATGAGAACGACCGTGACTGCATATTGTCAATCTGAAGCTTCCTTCTGGACGGATTTTCTTACAAAGCACATAACTAAGGCGAGCTCGCGTCTGAAATGAGAAGGCCTACACAGTCTGACAGAGAAGGCGCCGACTAAAGGCTTTGAAGGTGGTTGCAGTTCTTCTTATATATAATCAGTTTTGATATTTTGTAGAGGTCGATGGATGAGCAGTGCTCCCGTATTGTAAACTTTTGATGAAGAACATTGGTTCTCTGGTTATGTATTTGTTTTTGAGATATCTTGTTTAATGAAAGTCAATTTCTTCTCCATCTTATTTGCCTCTGATACTGAGAGAGTCTATTTTTGTTTGATTCACATGGATTGTTGTAACTGTATTATGATAAATGTTTGATTATAGTACTGTTATGATTTCTTTCAACTTCCTTGAAATTTGAATCCAAGAGGACCTTGTGTTTAAGTTTTTCCTCCTTAGGCTGCTAGAAAATCCGATATTCATAGCGGACCTCTACACTTTTCTCACTAAATCTTCCTCCTACTCATCCTTACTCCAACTTACCAACTGAAGTTGATTCAAGACCTCAATGGTTGGTGCATGCTAGTCCATATTTTCTGAGTTAGAACGTTATTATCTCGAGTCTTATCTATTTGACCCCCTTAAAACTCATTTACATTTACTGTATAAGCTAATGGGTACTGGGCTTATCCTCATTACAGTCTAAGGGTGATTCCTAGTGCTAACATAAATGGTGTCATTGTCGAGGATGGATTTGAGCAGATTAAAGAGCTCCCTGGGAATAACAACATAGATCCAACCCTTGATGGTAGACAAGACAGGGATACATAAAATTGACTGTAATCATTACCCGACGACTCCACAATCAGAGACTCCACTGGGGAATATCCTATTGACAGAAAGATGAAGGGAATGACTAGGTATCATCTTATAAACTTTCTGCATGAACTTTTGTTATTATTTATCAGCTCATTTTTGCTTTTCCCTTCACATATAAAGAGGATCATATTTTTCTTTGTTTATTCAGTTGATCACCAACCTTCCTTTATATATCCATCCTTGGAGGAAGAAGCCATACTTTATGCCTGTGTTGTATATGTTGATCCTATATCCTTAGCTCATCCTATTCATGAGGATAAACTTCATACTGAGATCCATCCTGGATTCAATCACCCTTGCATCCATGAGGAGGTTGAAATTGATCCACAACCTCCTCAAATCTCATCACATCCTGTTGTTACTATTGAGCCTTGCCATCAGTGTGTTAAGCCTCATATTCAGTCCACTAGTTTTCAAACTAGAATCAGAGACAGGTGTTTTAAACCTTTAAAGCTTCCATATCACCTTCATCCTTATCCTCCTGATTTCGTTAAATATCTTCCTCATTTTTCTGGGGAAGATCATGTTACAACTGAGAGGCATGTGGAGGCCTTTGAGAACTTTGTTGTTCAATTTGACATTGCTCATGATGATGTTTCCATGATATTGTTCTCAAATTCGTTGTTTGGAGATGTTGTTGTGTAGTTTAAATGTTTGGGAGATGACTCCATTGGTTCCTGGGTTGAATTATGCAATGCATTTTTGAAGTGGTGGGGTGAGAAAAAGTCCCTTGATCAGTACTGGGATGATTTTAATTCCTTGAGGAGAGGGGAAGGGGAAGCCTTGGCCGTCTTCAACAAGAAGTTTTACCGTGTGTATCATAATATGCCTGTAGAGATCAAACCCACAGAGACTGCTGCCATGGTGTACTATGTCATGGCTCAGCATTCAAAGCTTGTCCTTCACCTGAGAGAAAGGAAATCAAAATATTTATCTCAGTTATTCATGGATGTTGGGGAAGTGGAGGAGAACCTCCAAGCTTGTGGCAGGATTCAAAGTCAGTATCATCTCAACTCTGAGCATAAGGCAATTTTTTCTTGTTGTCCATATGAAGGAAAAATTGTGGATGATTTTGTCTTCAAAGCATGTATCAATGAACAACCATGTATTGATAGAAATCATGTGTATGAACATCTAGGAGCAATAGTTACTAATGTTCCCGAAATAGATATTTTTAACAATTATTTTTCTGATAAAATTATTGATTTAAAGGTTGATCATAGATATGAAAGACATCCCCTTTTTGATGAATATCCTAGTAATGATGAGCAACAAGCTTATCTTGTATTTGATCACTATGAAGACAGTAAGGATGATGCAGAGGTTGGCCTTGTCACAGAAGACATAAAATTTGACCAGGAGCAGCCCTTAGTTGAGGCACATGAAGAGATCGTTTATTCGCAGCCCAAATTAAATCAACAGTCATTAGTGGGTCAACATCCACCTACGTCCATCCTTCTTCCACTTGTACCTACAACTCACAATAAGCATCTATTTGACCCACATATGTCTATGGTTGTCATTCAATCAAGTGTGCATGTAGGGGACATCAAGTAGGTTGTCGAAAACTTTGAAAAAGTGAAGGTAACCTTTCATAAGTTAATCATGTGTTGCCTTCAGTTTCATGACCCTGTCAATGAGTACATAAATTTATACTTTTCAAATGCTTTGGAGCATGCAGGCTTGATCTTTTTATCAACATTTGAAGGTAATATGGGTGATCATAAGAATGAAATTATCTAGCTATCACACTTTCCTTGTTTCTTTTGGATCATTTGCAGTGAAGCGAAGGATTCAATGATCAAACAATTTGAATGGCTATGGTGGAAGTTTGCTTTCACCTAGCCCATTGTAAAAGTCAGCTAATTTAGGTTTTGTACATAAATAAGCTCTTTTTGGAGCATGGGTGTTTGTTTTTCTTTTTATAAGTAGAATAGTGTACATGTCGGCCTTCGGAAAAATGTCTTGAGCTCATCTCCATAACCCAATGCATAAGGCGAATGGTTTTTCTTGTTCTTGGTAGCTCGTAGAGAGCATGACATCCCCTGTGGAGCCAAATGTTATCACATAAAGTTGTCAAGGGCCGCAGCCATGAGCGCTAAGCACAACACTCAGAGCAACTCATTCCAGGGCCGAAATCAATGGCCGAAGCCTGAAATAGATCTAGACAGTTCAATTAGAAAGGGCCACACATCATCAAATCCTCAGCTCTGAAGGTTTTTCTTAGAGGGAAATGTGGTTTGAGAATTGAAATTCCCGAAGGTCGATTCACGAAGTAGATTTCAGTTGTTGATTCAAAGAGGGAATATTTGATCCGTTAATCTAAAGTGCCAGAGTTGGGTCATTGATCAGGAAGCCTCCTCTCACGATCACAAGATCGATGACCACATTCCATTGCGGGGATGCGACATGCTCGGGCGATAATTTTCTTGAGCGGTCCCACAATTGAAACCGTGGTTTGGAAAAAGTAATACGTGGCAAAAGGTGGTGG
>CBVK0100074672.1:0-14845 GCA_900067695.1 Picea abies
CCTATCCGAGAGTAGTGTGTGGCCTCCCACTTAACATTAATCTGTGTTTCAATCTCGATGCAGGTCGTTAATGAAAGTGAGAGAGGTGGTTGAAAACTCGTATCATCACATAAATGGAAAGCGTGTTGAGAACGACTGTGAGTGCAGATTGTCACTCCAAAGCTTCCTTTTGGACGGATTTTCCTACAAAGCACATAACTGAGGTGAGCTCGCGTCTAACATGAGAAGGCCTGCACAGTCTGACAAAGCAGGCGTCGACTGAAGGCTTTGAAGGCACTGATCTAATCACATTCCTGGTGGTTGCAGTTCTGCTTATATATAGGCAGTTTTGATATTTTGTAGAGGTCGATGGTTGAGTAGTTCTCCCGTATTGTAAACTTTTGATGAAGAACATTGGTTCTCTGGTTATGTATTTGTTTTTGAGATATCTTGTTTAATGAAAGTCAACTTCTTCTCCATCTTTTTTGCCTCTGATACAGAGAGAGTTCATGTTTGATTGATTCACATGGATTGTTGTAACTGTATTATGATAAATGTTTGATTATAGTACTGTTATGATTTCTTTCAACTTCCTTGAAATTTGAATCCAAGAGGACCTTGTGTTTAATTTTTTCCTCCTTAGGCTACTAGAAAATCTAATATTCATAGCGGACCTCTACACTTTTCTCACTAAATCTTCCTCCTACTCACCCTTACTCCAACTTACTGACTGAAGTTGATTCAAGACCTCAATGGCCGGTGCATGCTAGTCTAGATTTGACCCCCTTAAAACTCATTTACATTTGACCTCGAGTCTTATCCATTTGACCCCCTTAAAACTTATTTACATTTATTGTATAAACTGATGGGTACTGGGCTTATCCTCATTACAGTCTGAGGGTGATTCCTAGTGCTAACAAAGGGTGTATTCCCTTATACTCCTCCAAGGGTTTTATACAAGAACACAATGAAACAAGAATAAATTACCCACAAATGTAGAAAAGTCCTTACCAATTCCACAAGATAACAAGATAAAACCCTAGTTTACCAAGTAAATTCCATCTGCATACAATAATATACCTCCAATAAGGCTAGCACACCATTCTAGCTCCATAATATACCAATAAGCATCCAAAATTTAGCACAAGAGAGAGACCTAGAACAAATTCCCAAAGAGGGAGAAAATTTCAGCCAAGTATGTCTTCTCAAATGAGGGAGCTATGATAAAATGAAATGAATTAGGTTTATATTTATACAAGACCTATAAAATTAGTTTTTCTACATCTCATTAGGGTAAACCACAAAATAAGGAGACTGACCTCCTTTGTTTTTCCCCTTTAAAAAATAATTTAATGTTTAGACAAAAGAGAAAACCTAAAGGTGATGTCACACCCCTAGAGGTTCAGGTTTTAGCACTTATAGCAAGTTGTTGAGTTTTTGAAGAGGACATTGGACCTCCAAAAGCCATGTGGTGCCATGGGAAGTGTCTTCCTCTCCATCAATCATGTTGAGCCATCATCAAACATCACCACCATCATCAAAACCCTATCCCCAATGTGATGTCAAGCCCTCCAAGATGCCATTTTGACCTTCCAAGGCCAAAGGTTGGGCTAAGATGGGCTAGGTCTCATCGTCCAATGTGCCTTCTCTTGCCTCCAAAGACAACATTCACTATCCAGTTTCTCCTAGGGTGTGGGTCATGGCATCCAAACTTTGGGCTTCCTGCTCCAATGAAGGCCCAAGCTAGTCTTGTTCCTTTGAAATGTCCACCAAGCAAGGTCCTGCAAAGATAAGTGAGTGTGAAAAACAAGGATATCAAGTCAAATGCATCATGGAAAATAAAATCACATTTAATACAAGATCCATCTAAACATGCACATCAAAACTACCATTTCAAATTAAACAAGTGCTCAAAGACCCTATGAAACTTGCTAAGTTTAGGTATGGGAGGGTTTTCATGGTGACCTATTGGGTGAGTCATTTCTCAAGTCAAGGAGTGTTTTCTAGGTGGGTGGACCCTCTCTAAGTCATGAAAATAAGGTGGAATGGATGGGCATAAAATTTTTGGGTATGGGGTTCATGACATATAAGGGTTCATATTGTCTCATTTATGGGTGCCTTTGTAGAGTGTGTGTTGCACCTTCGTTTTCAATGCATCCTTTTTCCAAACCCATTTTTTTTCGTTAATTAATTAAATTCCAAAACAATTGGGTACTATAAGACACGGTAATAAAAGAGTATTGCAACGTCACTTGAATATAGAGTTACACAGAGTGCCATATGCATGGAAATAAAGGGACACCACAAAAGTGTACACACTTCAACAAGCAGGGCATCTATATAATGTGAATTGCTTTTGCAGGTCTTCAATTTATTTTAGGAGAAATGTTTCGTTGTTCTCAAGACCTCTTTGATCAAGTGAGGATAAAGGAAACACGCATAACTTCTTGAGCTTATGATTTGTTATCCAACTTCAACCAATGATCCTCATTAACATGCCTAATATATTAAATATGAAAATTCATATGAAACAAGGGCTAATGTACTTCATGATGAAGTTGTTTTGCCATCTCCCAAGAACTATGCTTATTGGATGGGATGAGCTATGGTGGGGAAGAAGAGGTCTCTAAGGGGCTGTTGGGATACTCTTTGTGGACATGTTGATCATCATCATGGTTGGGACCACTGTATTTATTACGGGCCATGAAACATGATATCCTCTAGTTACCCCTAGGTGAGAGGGCGTAACATGACCCATACAACTAATGCATTATATAATGACTAACACTGGCATACAAATTAAAGAATGACTATTAGTTTCTAACATTTACAATGACTATTTCACAATCATCTATGTTTTTTAGATTTTCCCTTATTTGGTAAGAGGTGTAGGGCACATTTACAAGGGTTAAATTGAATGTGAGTGAAGATATTTCCTAGTGATATGGATAATGTTTTCCAAATGGATGATACTGCATGCACTTAGTAGAGAAAATATGAAGTCCTATCATTGTGAGAAGGCACTGGGATTCGATGTTATGTGTTTTAGCCTTCATGCTATTGTTGGCCTTTCTTGAAAAAGGTAACATGGGTGGTCCTTATGCAAGCTTCTTGTTGCAATTTTAAGCTTAGTTGAGGCTTTTCCTCTAACACTTGAAAGCAATAAGCGCTCTTCCTTGTGCAATAGGTCATCGATAGTTCCCTTCCATCCATATTTTGTTTGTAGATCTATGATACTTCAAATGATTTGTTGTGGCATGTTTAAAATTTAAATATGGTTCCATTGCATTGTTTGGATACTAAATTTTTCTTGTGTTTTGAATACATCTCCAAGTTGAAAGAGGTGTAGGAAATAAAAATGTTTATTGTTAACGAGACTAGTGAAAAGAGGAATCATAATATATTTTTATGATCTTATGATGTAGATCAAGAACGGTTGGACTTGAACGTGAAGACGTTGAAGAGCTATGTCAAAGATAAAACCTTATATCACTTTCAGAGAAAGGTGATCTATCTAACACAATAAGTCCACAGGTTCTCAAAGCAATGGTAACTTCAAAAGATAATTCAAAGTGATTAAGAAGTTTCAGAGTTATGTCAAGGATAAAACCTTTATAATTTTCAGAGAAAGATGGCCTATCTAACACAATAAGTCCACATGTTCTCGAAGCAATGGTAGCTTTAAAAGATCATTCTAAAGTGATTAAAAGGTTATGAGTTGAGGATTTTCTCTCGTCTTCAAATGAGATCTTCATATAAAGTGGTGTATAATCTCTTTGGGTGCGAATTTGAACTTGGCATGCTATGACATGTCTAGTTTTCATGTAATGAAAATTGAATGTGAGATGAGTTTGGTTGTAGATTGGAACATATAACTATTTGGAAAGTTTTGATTGCATTTAGATTATTTATATTGATATATTAATGGACTTATTATCTTAGTTCTTTCAATGGCATATTTGTATTTGATCAACTTAACACTCTATATTTTTATGAAGACACCCTAAGTAATTGAACATAATTAGTGGTAATTTTTTCTACAATTAATGCCTTACAAAAAGGAAGGTCTGTTGTTCATTGCATGCTTTCTTGAACTACTATTTTTGAAATTTCAGACATGTAAAATGGTGTTCAAGTGAAGTAAAGTCTCTTTGATTCCTTTCATGACCTCACATGTAAATGTGATTAGCATAGAACCATCTTAACCTTGCATCTATTAAGAATTGAGAGGGATAACAAAAAAATCACATGTGCAAATCTAGGGTTTATATATATATATATATTATACTGGGGGAATCGGCAACTCGCGGTTCTCGTACTCGCGTGACACGGGGTCGATCCCCGTTGGCTACCACTATAACCCCGGGTGCAACCACCCATCCTTCCATTTACACGACACTTGCCAATCCGTCTACACCCGTGCGGGAAAATCTAGGGTTAATATTGATCTATGCTACATTGATTAATTAATTTATTGTTATTATGTCGAATTGGTTTTTTGGGTGTTGGATGTCCATGCCATTTTTTTCACATTTTATTTTATTAGCATCACCCACCTACGTACAAGAAGATATCTCCCACCCATTATTAGAGCACCTCGATTCTCAGAGCAATCAACACATACTTTGTCATTGCAAGGCTACAATATGACTAATATGCTAATAACTACAAAATACAATCCCAGCTCCATCCTCTCTCCAAAAAGGAAAAACAATATTTTCTTTTATTTTATTAAATCAACACATACTTTGTCATTGCAAGGCTGTAATACGACTAATATGCTAATAACTACAAAATACAATCCCAGCTCCATCCTCTCTCCAAAAAGGAAAAACAATATTTTATTATTGAAAATAAATTTTGTTGTCAACAATGTCTTGGTTCGATGGTTAAGTTGGGGGGGTGATAACCCCCCACCAAGGTTTAAATCCCTTAGAGACATTGTTGACCCCTCATGGTTGTCTCACCTGTGAAAATTTGACATTCCAAGTTGTTGGGTTAGCTGCAAATATTAAGCAACTTCGATGGAATAGATATCTTCCCATTGTGGCTTCTTTATTGAAGGATTCTTCATTTAGCGTTGCACTTCATTATAATACTCCTATATTGGTGAAGGGGCTTGACACATCATGAGAAAATGAAATTGTAAAAAAAATTTTTTTTTAACAAAAGCGAGCTATAATTAGTATGTTACCACTTAACAAAATTATAAAATCATTAAGTCTTCAACCCTACAAATATTCATAGGGTTTTAATTTTTTATTATAGTGCACCAAGATTAAAAAATAAAGGAAATTTTGTTGAATGCATATCACATCATGTGAGCCGAAAGAAAAGACGACACCACCATTGATTTTTTACCATGACCCAACCACTTGTTGGCATTTCTCAATTGTGATTTCTATGGACCCAAGGATTCTTCGTCGGTGCCTTGGGAGTTGGGGGTTCCTAGTCATCTACCATGACCTTTTGGTATTGTTAGCTTGAAACATAGCTATCTAGGGTAACAATGGGTATTTGTCTTGTCATAGTGATTCCCTCAACTTGTTAGTTGCTTAATTGTGCCTTGAGGAAATGATAAGAGTGTGCCTCATCAGCAGTTATCACGAGAGACTTATTGTAGTCCGCTTGTTTTGGTGGCACTTAGTTGATTATATATGACATGTTTCTCCAATGGATAATAAACTTGTTAGTATTCGATGGTCACCTTCTCTCCTTGATTTTGAATTTCCTTGACATGATTAGCAACAATAACAATGCCATTAGTGGAAGATATGTTTTTAAATACTAAGTAACTATTGTTAATGGTATTTTTATGCTCTCCTCATAATTCATTGATAAGAGTGTGCCTCATCAGCAGTTATCACGAGAGACTTATTGTAGTCCGCTTGTTTTGGTGGCACTTAGTTGATTATATATGACATGTTTCTCCAATGGATAATAAACTTGTTAGTATTCGATGGTCACCTTCTCTCCTTGATTTTGAATTTCCTTGACATGATTAGCAACAATAACAATGCCATTAGTGGAAGATATGTTTTTAAATACTAAGTAACTATTGTTAATGGTATTTTTATGCTCTCCTCATAATTCATTGTAAATGTTTTCAATTATAAAGAGTTTACATGCATATTTTAGAGAAACAATATAATAATCCCATTGAAGGGCCTTGACCTAATGGATTGTGTCGATCCTTCTAGGAATATAGAAGCTAGCCACCTATCATCATATGGGCTGGGTCGTGCAATGATTCAAGAAGTGTGAAAATGGTTTTTTTTTATCACATAAAATAAAATGTTAGTGTTACTTGCTCAGGGGTGACAACTTTTTGGATACCCTAGCAAGGGTGTCATGAGGTGTCATGATAATATTGGATAGATCCATACATACTTCTTCTTGATATCCTCCAGATTCATGACCATGCTAGCTCAGTTGTGGTGTAGTTTGCTTTCACCCTCACTTCTTAGATGAAAGAAGCATTGTGGCATGGTATGGTTCTCACCCGCTTCTTTTGATATTTCATGTATTAGTACCCATTTGGATAGGATGATATAATTTAGTATCTTGTCATAAAGTGGTTAACACCAAATAATTGTCTGTTATCATTTCATAACGTTACATGCTTTTATTATTTGCCTCACATTACCTTGGGGAACATCTTTTTTTCTTTCTTAGAAGTGTGTCATTTCTTTTATAACTTGTACCATTGGTGTCTAGGCTAGATAGTGTTATCCATATCCCAATCATGCTAGTCACTTTCCATCTACCTAGTATCATTCACTCCATCCAGACAAAAAATTGCGTCTTGGTCATGTATGTTTTCTCAAAGGTCAAAAGGAAAGGTCAAAATTAAATCATGAACCAATAAATCCACTAAGGCTAAGATACAAAGAGCCAAATTAAAAAAACAAAAACAAATAATAAGCTTGAACAATGCCCCTTGTTATGAGGCCAATACCCCTAGTCCCTGGTTTATCTATGAATATCTAAATAAAAGGGACTTGTTCAATAAATTGAACATCTAAAGAAAAAGACTTAAAGCGGTAGTAAGAAATAATGATGATGATGGTAACTCAATGTTGAGCTCCCTCTAGAAGGTTATTATAAAGTAGAAATCTTAGCCAAATGGAGCTAGATGGATAAATAAATGAATAGTAAAACCTTTTCATATCTAATACTTTGAGGGTCATCACGTGAACACATTCCCCCTTCCCTTTCATCAGTATTACCCATTATTTCCTATCTTCCACTTAGATACTTAGGAAATATGGGTGTGTTAGGATTTGATGCATGTGTAAGGGTTAATATTGTTCCCCTTGGTAAGAATTAAGCAAGTATTAAAACTAACTCCATTTATTGTGTTTTATTAAGAGATGTCACCGGATGCTACCCATTAATGGCTTGTTAAGAGGCTAGACCCATCACTTCAAGTGGGTATTTTTCATTGGGATATGTGTACCATGCCTCGAGATCTGTGACATTTCCTTGGGATTCATGTACTCATATATGATCATATCTACAAACATTGGGATTCATGTATCACATTGGGATATGTGTCACTACATTGAGATATGTGTCACTACATTGGGATCCATGTATCACATTGGGATATGTGTCACTGCATTGGGATCCATGACAATGTGTTGAGCCATGACATGGATGTCATGTCATCACACATGCCACATGGACCACTTAGATTCATTCTCCTTGCTCAGTTGGACATTTCATTCACACTCATGCATTAGTATCTCTCCTTGGACCACATGTGGGAGCATTCAATGCATTGAAGGGATTGGTTGTAGATTACAGAGGTGGTTACAGGTGATTACTTGGACCTTATGATGACGTGGCACTATTATTTGATCATTACTTGAGTAGTTCTCACCTAGAGGAGCCCATACATGCCTCTCATGTTGACTTATCCACTTACATTATTCTCACATTTGAGTGGTGATGCCATCACTTTGGCTTTATTATCATACATTTGGACCATTCCTTAGTTTGAGGATGTTGGTTAAAGGACGTGGAATTGTTTGGACCATGTTTGACTTGTCTATGGACCTCATCCTTAGATGATGGCACTTTTATTGAGGGGTGCACCTCCTTCATCTCCTTCTATCCCACACGTGTGGCTTTATTGTTTTATTTTGGACCATTGTGAGGGTCATTTTACTCTTGGGGTATATTGAAGGGATTTATTACACTTTTTGTTGTATTTTCCCTTGGTTTTGATTGGGCTAATGGTTTTGAGATAGCACATTGTATTGTATTATTTGAGGAGGTTCTTCACCTATAAAAGGGAGTTTTATTCATTATTTAAAATTGTTGGAGATTAATGAGAAGCTTGGATACTAAGTTTATTGAGTATCTACTTTCTTTTAATTGTCTAGTACTTTTTCAAGGATTAGATAAAATTTCTTAGAGGTTGCTTGGAAGAAAAATACTACTACAAGGCCAAAGAAGTGCATAATGCTCCACTTGGAAGGGTTTCTTCAAGGTAAATTATCTCACCTTCCCCTTTAATCGTTAAAGTTATTTGTTCATGCATTAAGGTAGGACGTCTAGTGGCTCTAACCTTTTTCTTGGCTATCCTTTAAGTTCACCTTGTCTAGTATTGGGAAATGTTCCTTCATGGATTGATCCTCCCCTGCAACCTAGAAGGGAACCTTCTAGTCCTAGGTAGTGCTTGAGGAGAAATCCTTACGATGATTTTCAACACTACTATATTGTAAACCCCAATCTTCACTTGGATGTGAAGTGGTGACCCCATAATCCCTCTAAGGCACCGGTCTTCTATTTTGTCTTCAACCACCCAAAAACTCTAAAAAAATCAAATCTTTCCTTTTTGTTATTTTTTTTTGCAGTCTAGGGTTTGTCATGCTTCACTCTAAATCTAGATTGTTTAAGCTTCATTGACATATCTTTATCGAATTCCATGCTAAATTGTTTTCAACGAATATCTCCTTGGTTGACATTTTTAAGGGTTTGATCTAGTTGTATTTATGCTCATCTTTCTAAAATGATCTAACGCTAGGCATCTTGAATCAAATTTAAATCTTTGTTCATGCCTTCATACATTTTGCTAGAAAATATTGGCATATTTATTGCAACAATTTGACTGCTTACCATTCTGGAGTATCTTGAGCAGCTAAACGACCTCCTATTGTGACAAATCGTTCCCCCCTAAACTACTTCCAAGCCTCTTCTCTTTGACGTCAAGAATTGCAGAAACAAAAGACTGTTGTAGTGTTGTTCCAACCCTTTGCATGGAAAACGTTTTGATGCATTCTTGGTCTATTAAATTCCTGGTAGCCAAACGAATTCAAAGAAGCTCCAATGACTTTCCTAAAGGTGTATGGCATTGCCTCTTGTTTGCTTTCCTAAACCTTTGCTTAAGACTATCAAACGCTACATAATTTCCAGAGATCGAATTGAGGTTTGTAGATTGTCCTTTGAGTAGCATTTGCATGCGTCCTTGCTCTCTAGCCTTGTTGTCTTAACTTCTTTTCCAAGCCATGTCAAACAACCTACAAATGTTGTATATCGTTCTCTGTTGAGTGATGATTTGCGTGTTGAATTCACATTATAGTTGGGGTTTTAAATCTGTAATGTAGGCTGGTCTAAGTCAAATGCAGATTTTGGTTGGGGTATTGGATACTTATGACATTTACTAGCATCTTTGTAATACAAATGAAATCTGATAGATGCCATACCTATGCTGGAATTTATCATTATTGCTCCTATTTTTGTTCATGGCATATGCACGGTGGTTATAATTTGAGTTTAAGATAAAGGGAAAGTTGAATACATGCTATATAAATCGTTGAATGGATGTTTGGCTATAAGTTTGTTTACAAATCTGTTGTTAGCATCTTGATGTCTTAACAATCCATTTCTATGCAAAGTTTACTGCAAGATTTGTCATGGACACATGTTGATGCTTCATTAATGTTTCCATCCATAAATAAACATACTTTACATTTATCTTATGCTTTGTTGCTCCATTGAATGATGATGATGAATGGTCTACAACTTCTATGCTCTCATGACTACATTAATACTCTCATGGTCTTTTACATAAGACTTTTGCAAATGAGTGGACAAGTTCATTGTGTGGTTCTTTTGGGTTTCCTTTTCAAAATTGTAAAATTAAGCACCTTCAATCTTTGGAGTATAATTTCTTGTGAATTTGGTTCAAAATCTTATATATATAGTTAAAATTATAAAAATGTTATTCCTCCCACTAGAAATTTGTATATAATCTTAGGAATTTTTACACTTAATTAAAATCAAATTTTAAACTTAAAAAAACTTAAATTCATAATGAATTTTAATACTAGCGAAATGAATTTTTTATGACACAAAACATCAAAATTGAACTATAACAAAAATTTTAGATTTAAAATATTATAAATTACTTTAAACATATTCATTACTTCATTCAATAAAACACTATCCTTATTAATTAGTGCTGACTTTTATAAATAATTTTTATGGTATTATACACAACAATCTATTTAAGTTGTAGATTCAACTATTGTTGGTAAGCCTTTTCCTCCAATATTGGTAGCTATTCATTTGATAGAACACTTATGACATTATGTTATTTAGGGTATTCTTCATTAGTTTGTTTAAGGTAGTTCCATGAAATCCTAGATCACTCCTATGTAGAAGAGAAAGGATTAATATAGAGTGGTGCACATGTGTGCTATTAATACTTTTGTCCTTGTTTAGATTATTATGTTTGAAATTTGAACTACTCTTTTTATTTCCTTGTCCCTAAATATTTGAGGGAATGAAAGTGAGGTGTGGGTTGCTCAATGTCTAATAAGAGGATAATACCCCATGATCTCTCCCTTCTTTCACATAATTTTCTATCACACAATTAAACATAATTTTCTATCACACAATTAATCTCAAGCAGCCATATCAGCATTATCACACATCATCATCATCCATTATCAGTTTTATCACACATCATCTCAGCAGCCATATCAGCATTATTAATACCATCCATACCTTAGGGCGCCTGTTTCTGTTGTAGCTAGGGTATATTAAGAACCTGTATTTTGTTAGGGACCAAAGCGCAGTTTAACCCTTTCTCCAAGACACTGCGTCCTGGTGCGTCCAACGATACCTTGGATATATTTATCACAGTGTTCCGACTATTTTCTGACATCCCCACCGTACTCTGCTGTCTGCGTTTTAGAAGTTCCAGAGCTTCTTCTCTTTTTTCTGAGCGACTGCGTATAGTATGCTTTCGGCTTTGAATTCATGTTACAGAGATAAACAGAATATGCTAGAAAGCCATTCCATCCACATTCAATTTATGCATTCTGGAAACTAATATCCATCTGTATTCTAATATCTATCTCCATGCCAATCTATGATAGCAACGGCTTCCTTCCAAAAGGATCTAGCAACATAGGGATATTGTACCAACAATTATACAGATCTGATCTTAATGTTTGGGAGTCCCACACATTTTAACATTCTAGCTATAACAAAGAAGGATTAAAAGCATTTACAAGAACGTTTCACATCCTACTTTGTGCCTTACCTATTATGTCACCGTGCTGCTATCAATGCTTAAGGCCGAGAACGTATTTTTCTGTTGTTATGATATAGAGTCTTATATATATTTGAATGTTGATACATTTTCTGTGTTTGTAGGTGTCTTAGCATATGGTTCTTCTGTATCATCAAACATTGGATTGTATTCGCCCATGGGCTATCCTCTCATGGTCTGAAATATGTCTTTATTTATGTCATCAAATGGCATCACAAATGGTTCTAGGATTTCTTGTTTCTATCCTTCGTTGATGAGAAATTGTGTGGATTTGTTCATCTTACTGTAGTGCTTCTCTCCAAATTTCGGAGATACCCAGTTCCCAGTTTCAAGATATGCTCAATTCATTTTCTGCACTTCAAAAAAAAATGTTCGGACTATTATCTGACATCCCCACTGTACTATCAGTGTTCGGACTATTTTCTGACATCCCCACTGTACTCTGCTGAAGTTCGAGCTTCTTCTCTTTTTTCTGAGCGACTGCGTATAGTATTCTTTCGGCTTTGATCGCTGTCGTAGCCTCAAAAGTCAGCCAGATGTCAATACATATAGGTGAACTTTATAGTATTCTTTCGGCTTTGATCGCTGTCGTAGCCTCGAAAGTCAGCCAGATGTCAATTTTCAATTTTAACGACCACTCGGCGAAAATCCGACGGTTCGATTGGACGGCTGGATCGGAGGGCTGGAGTGCGCCACCGGGCAAAAATCCCACAACTGAATCCAAAGGCTGGAAGTCCTCCACGTGGCGCAAATCCGACAGTTGAATCGAACGGCTGAAAGTGAGCCACGTGGCGAACATCCGACCACTGGATCTGAGGGATAGGAGTGTGCCACATGGCAAAAATCCGACGGCTCTATCGAAACGCTGGAAATGCCCCACGTGGCACACATCTGACGGCTGGATCTGAGGGCTGAAAGTGCGCCACATGGCGGTCATCCAACGGCTAAATCGAAGGGTTGAAAGTGCACCACGTGGCGGTCATCCGACGGCTGGATCGTAGGGCTAGGAGTTCGCCACCTGGCAAAAATCAGACAACTGAATCCGAGGGCTGGAATTGAGCCACGTCGCGAAAATCCGACAGTTGAATCGGAGGGCTGGGAGTGAGCCACGTGGCGAAAATCTGACAGCTGGATCGGAGGGCAACTAGTGTGCCATGTGTGCATTGGAGGGCTGGGAGTGTGCCGCGTGGCGAAAATCCGACGGCTGAAAGTGCGACACGTGGCGGTCATCCGACAAGGATCTGAGGGGTGAGTATGCCACGTGGTGAAAATCCGACGGCTGGGAGTCGACCACGTGGTAAGAACCTGACGGTAAGATTGGAGGGCTGAGAATGGGCCACGTGGCGGCCATATGACGACGAGATCTGAGGGTAGGGAATGCGACGCGTGGTGGCCATCCGACGGCTAGATCATAGGGCAGGGAATCGGCCACGTGGCATCCATCCGACGGTTGAATCGGAAGGTGGAGAATCTACCACGTGGCGAGAATCTGTCAGCGGGATCCGAGGGCAGGGAATTGACCACGTGGCGAGCATCTAAGGAAAAATCAAAAGCAAGGAATGGCCACATGGCGACTATCTGTCGGCTAGATCTAAGGGCAGGAAGTGTGCCACGTGGCAGCGATCTGACAGCTGTATCGGAGGGCAACCATGCCGTACGACTAAAATGGTACGGAATTTGCACCTCCAGCTCTACGTGGCACATATCTGACGGCTACTATGGCACGGATCCTACGGCTTGACATGGACTCTCGTGGCGCGAATCCGACGGGCTTATCCTCTGTGTTATTCATGTCCTGAGTCATGTCTGAAAGTGCTACGGTGGCAAACGGGTTCAGCGGTGATAGATTACAAGGTAATAGCATTACCGAATTTACAGGCATTCAAACAGTATGTATCTGTGCTAAAATCTGGTAAGAATTAATTAAGGGATGTAATAAATGCTGCGAACTAACGAACGCTGAGCTTCCAGGAAACCATGAGAAGGTGTCCACTGTTCGGCTTAAACATTATATACCGTTGTATATGCCTCACACAGGGGTGTTTATTGCTCGACAATCCGGTGGGCAAACGCTTTTCTGCAAACAGTTTTGGACATACAACATTTAGCCAGTCAATTCTGCCAGGACTGCTTTAAACAAATTACAAGGTGTACAAATTTTTGCTTTCTAAATGGCAATATATTGGATAGTTGAAATCAGTGTTGCTTTGTCAAATTATCCGTTCAGATGGTAAAGAAAAATGTCTTTCTTTTAAAATGTTTCGAGGATGGAAATCTGAAACTTCGGATGAATTTGTTTGCGGCCGTACAAATCTCAATGCAACGAGAATGGAATGTGGGGTTTGCAGGGATGGAATTTGACGGGCCAATTGCTCGTCACGGGCCAATTTGCCCGTCAAATACGGTTAAGTTATTTTAATAACCGTCAAGATTCTTCGTAGAAACCCGCAGAACGGTTATTGAGGTCGGGAAAACCGACAAATTTGATGTGTTGGTGGGTTTTGAAATTCCGACCTTGGATTTGCCGTCAAAGACGGTTAAGTTATTTTCCGTCAAAATTCTTCGTAGAAACCCGCAGAACGGTTATTGAGGTCGGGAAAACCGTCAAATTTGACTAGAAACCCGCAGAACGGTTATTGAGGTCGGGAAAACCGTCAAATTTGACGTATCGGTGGGTTTTGAAATTCCGACCTTGGGTTTGCGATAGGTTATTGCTTATCAGAGCGTTGGCCGTCTTTTATTTTTGAATATAGAAAATTTCAATTTTAACGAGTGAAAGGCACTTGTGGGCATCTAATTTAGAGATGGAAATGTTTTATGGAGCTAATTCGTTGATTCATGGATGGAAAGAGTATTTTATGTAGTTAATTTATTTATGGAAATATTTTAATATTGATGGAAAGAGACTTCACATTTTAACATTGATTTGTTGATTCATTGATGGAAAGAGAATTTTATGTAGCTAATTTATTTATGGAAATATTTTAATATTGATGGAAAGAGACTTCACATTTTAGACATTGATGGTTGCTCAATAAATCTACTAGAATATAAGACATTTTAAGTCTACGGAAATTTAAGATATAAGGAGCTACAAAACAACTAAGAATTTATATGGGGAAAATTGAAATCTAATTTTAGACTTACAGATCGTACGACACCTTACGTCTAAGATGGCCATATTTATAAATTTGAGATACGACAAAGGACGTATATAGAGAAAACTAAAATCTCCTTATGAGTCTTAAATTTTTAAAGAGGAAAGGTGTTTGAAACCTATAGTGGGAAAACATAAAT
>CBVK0100074689.1:0-22056 GCA_900067695.1 Picea abies
ATATATATATATATATATATATATATATATATATATATAATTTAGAGTTTGTTCAAATGGTTGGGGCTCGAGATCTGGTGTGTACAGGTGTATGGCCTTCATGTTCTTCACTCCAAGACCATAATTTGGGTGTCTTTTATATTTCATAGGATATTTTGAGTTTTCTCATGTGTTTCTAACTAGAAACTTGCAAGCTACTTGTGATTTGCATCATTGTAGGTTGTAAGCACAAGGAAAGAGACTTCAAATCATCTTCAAGGAAACTGAAATCTTTTGGCTTAGGCTTATCGGTGTGGCTTAGCTCAACTCACTAATTAAGGGTGACCAATTTTTTCTATAATAGAATGCCCCCTAATGTGTGAGGGAAAAAGAGGAATTGATGGCCGAACTACATTATAAATCACTAAGAAGTTTGATAAGCAAACCAAGGATGATTCCACCAACAAAGGATTACAAAGTTACTTGCAAGAAAAAAAAAAGTACGAGACAACTCTCTTCACCAAGCCCATCATTCCCATGCTTAGGTGAAAAATAAGCATAACTACCAAATCAAGTACATTGTGGAACCATGAATTATAAAGACTGGAAGTATCATGACCATGAATTTATAACACATAGTGGAGCTATGTCTCAATGTAAATTAGGAGAACAACTAGAACTATGACATTGTCAAACAGGTCTTCCAAAGTACCATTGCAATACAAAGGTAGTGGTACTAGAAATCAAACTTAGGTGATAGCACCAAAGAGGGATGCCACCATAATCCAAGGTTTTCAATCCAAATCTATCATAAAGTACAAATCTACACCATGTGAAAAATTGTACTATGGTTGACGATGGAAGAAGCCATCTAGTCACTGCTCATAATTGTATATCATTTCCAAAATCGAGGTAACCTATTGATAATGATTGTAATACCCCTAGTTTAACCCCCAATGTGTAATTGTATATATGTACATATGATCTTTTAGGATGGTGAGACAATATGTTTTGGGGCTTGAAGTGCATGTGTATATGTGATATTTTGCCAACGATCTTGTATGTTGAAAGGTCGATGAGCCTAGTATTGTACATTGTAATCACACTCATATACATTAATGCAATACATCACGACCGCAAACCAAGTTAAAAAAAAGAGTATGGGGGGCTAGGACTCCATGGGAGAAAAAGGTGAAGGGGGTTAGGACTCCATGGGAGGAAAAGGTTAGGGGGACTAGGAAGCCTAAAAGGGGGCTAATGCCAAAAATAATATAATATTCCAAGCAAAATTTACATGGTATTTTAGCCTAAGTTTAGGAAAAGGTTCCAAGGTGGTTCTTTGCGTGCCACATGGAAAGTTAAGGCCATGCATACTTAAACCTTTTTTTCAATGGAAAAACATTCCATTCCATTCCATTCTTATTCTATTTTGATCCATTTAGATTCCACACTTTTCCATTCCTTGCCATTGTGTCCAGTGCCTATGGAGTTCATGTTGGAAGGTGAGATAAGGAAGCTCTATAACCCTATGTTGTATGAATCCATAGAATTGCAGGTGAGTATTGTGAGTGATTTAGTGCATGATTCTCTTTGGGTTGCCTTGAAGAAGACTAGAGCCTTGGAGTGAGAATTTTTGGGTGCATGCCCAAGGTGTTAAGCTTGAAGGGTGCTTGGATACTCCTAAGTGCAGTTGAAGTTTCTAGAGCTACATAGCTCCGAGACTTCCTAGTCAGCTTGTGATGGAGCCCGGGAAGGGAAGTGGGATAGCCCGAGGGATTATGGTGCAGAGAAGGGGGTACACTTCCTTGGGTTGTGTTGGATGATGGGAAATGAGAGGTTGTAGGTTGGAATTGTTGATGGATTTTGGTTCCTTGGCTAGAGAACACCTACAATGTCTATGATACCATAGTTGGATTTAGGTAAGCCTTTTCCCTAGTGGAGTCATGGCCCCAGCTCGGGGGTGACCTGTTGCTAAGATATTTAGAGCAACAGGTCTATGGATAGGAGGAATGTTTGAAGTCTACAACTAGTTGGGGCCATTCACACAAAATAAGTGTTATGATTTTGGTTTTATGTGATTAATGTTATGTTTATCGAATTTACATATGTTGTTTATGGTTAGATGTGTTTATGCATGTTTATGTTGTTGTTTTGGTTATGTTGCATGTTGCATGTCTTGGTAGTATGCATTTTGCATTCATGACACGACAAAATTAAGGTAACTAGGGGTTATAAATTTTAGTATTAGAGAAGAATGCATGTAATTTTCAACTTGCACTGAGCCTGGGAACATGTAATGATCTAACAAATGGTATCAAGTTGTTAAATTATGGTAAATATAATACATGTTTAAATAAAATTGGAAATTTTAGTGTGTATAGAGTAGGAAATTTGCGATAGCATGGCTTATCTTGGAGATGGGTATATTACAATGTGGTATTAGAGCCAAGTTACAACACTCAGTCTATGTGGGCTATAATTTAGCACATAGAAGAAAAATATGTGGGTTGTATACAAAGTTTTTGAGAGAATGCCTCCATGGCATATGGAAAAATTCTTGTAGAGTTGAAAAAGAACAAAAAAAATTATGGGTTGAATTGCCCATATGTTTTGAGGCGAAATTCACATGATCAAATGAAGGCTCAGATTTTATGAAATTACAATTATAGAGTTTCCCGTGTAAATGTGAATTGGGTGAAAATCCCTAATTTTAGATGAAATTTAGTAGATAGATTGGTTCATAAATGTCGAATTGATGGGTTCAAGAATCAATTTTTTAGATACATGATGAAATTCAGTCAATAAGGTTGAATTTGGTGTTTTCATGGTAGCCTTATAGAGGACAAAGTTTTTAAAAAATGTTTTTTTTTTTTTTTTTTTTTTGGGAATTTTGGGGTTTATTTTAATTGGGAATTTTGGGGTTTCGTAATAACATGAAGGCGTCAGGGGCATCTAAGTTGAAATATGGTGGACATGTGTCATCCTGAGATTTACTTTGGGTGCAGTTGTTTCTCTAATGGGTGAGCACTTTCATTCCTGAATTAGATCTCAATCATATGATCAATTCAACCTCAACAATTTTATCTTTCAGGTGCCACCTTTTTCATCATCACATGAGTATATTTATTCTTGAAGTGAATATGTGATTTTTATCACAATGAGAATCGATCGTTAGATATTATGGGTGAAAATATTACTACTAATGGTTCAACACTTTCAACTCTAGAGAATATCTAGACCATCATATCAGATCAACCTCCACCATCGATGTTCCAGGTGGAAACGAGCTCATTAAGGGTTGATCATTTTAGGATCTAGAATCCATCTTTGTCAGTTAATCAGATTAACCTTATCCATCAGCTCGTTTGGGCATAAGTTACCTCACTAATGGGTGATCACTTTTGGCACCTAAGTAAATCTCCACCATTGACCATGGTGAATGCAAGATGTTGGATGATTTGGGTGGAAAATACTTTATAAGAGTCGATCACCTTTGCAGATGAAGCCCAATATCCATCGTTGATTGCAATGAATACTCATTGTTGGTCATTTCAAAGTGGATGAAATCCTTAACCTACAATTACTTCTAGCTTTGAACTTTCAAAGTGGATGAAATCCTTAACCTACAATTACTTCTAGCTTTGAACTAAATTTGAGCCATGAGATCGGTTCAATCTTCGTCATTGGATCCTTTGGAGGAATCTTATCTCATTATCGGTCAAACACTTTCATTCTAGATTTGAATCTCAATTCTCTAATTTACATGATGTCACATTAGCGTCCAGGATTATGCCACATGGAAAAAAAGTGAAAAAGGTGCAGGTGGACCATGAATTTGCTAAAGTAAAGTTGAGATAAATCTAGGAAAATATAAATACGAAAGAGGAAAGAGAAGGAACTTGGAGGGTAACAAGGCACCTAGATGGCCAGGCTGATGACATGGAAGACATGGGACATGCCACATACAATCTGACCACCACATCAATAGACATGTGTCATAACATGGTGACAAGGATGCCACATCATCAAATGATGGCCTATGTTTAAAAAATAAAAATGAAGTGTGGAGCCAAAAAATTGTTTGGTCACAACTGGAGAATATTAACTCCAAATTAGATGAAATTTTGGGATTAAGTCTCCAATGTGAGGGTAATAAAAGTGTTAGTGAGAGCCAATGGCCATATCTACTCCAATTTTCTAGAATTACATTTTGAAGAACAAGGTGGTGTACAGTGACATAGGCCTTGTTGCAAGTGAAATATGGATACTAAGAAACAGGACCATGCATAAAGATGCCTAGTCGGGATTTAGTGCAAATTCCCAAGAGTGGGGAGTGGTGATGCCAAAAAGGTCAAAATCCACTATTTTGAGCGACTCTTTGGGGATTTTTGATATATTCAAAGGAGGAAGAGTGACCCTAGATTGCCAAACTAAAAAATAATTCTTAGTCAATATTTTATCTCCTTAGTAATCCAAACAACTTTTTCTTAGTGAAAATTTCCCAGTTCTACTCAGTTTGGGACATAGCTAGTTTGGATAAAAATTCCAATGCTGGGAAAAAGTACAAAAGAATAATGTTGGCAATTCCATATTGTTGCAGAATCTGATTGGTGCACCATATTGAAAATTTAAATATTTCTATGTGTTCAACATTAAGAATACTATTGATGCTCAATACCAAATATTTTTTGGTTCTTGACGGATTTTCCTCTATGGGTATCAAAAGTTTACCTTTCATATTAAGTGCACCGATGAAAAAATGCGGAAAAGAAACAAAATTGTTAATTTCAAAGAGCCATAAATTTCATCTTAGAGCTCAAAATCAAGAAAGAAAGAAGTCAATAGAAATCTAATTCAAATAAGTTTTTATCTGAGGGATCATAATTTGGAGTATAGCAACATTGATTCTTATAAATTGAAAAGAAGAGATTGTAGCCTAATTAACAATTTTATTTACATTTATGCATAATTCTAACAACAATGGTTGCTTGCACATTTTGTAGAGTTAGGGTATATGCAGAACATAGAAAGTTCAGTATAAGGACCATACATATGGAGTATGTATAGGGAGATTACATCCATGAAGAAGAAGTGAAAGGACTAAAAATAAACTTAGGCAACAAGGAAACTAAATCAAATGAGAAGATAAGCAAAGTAGAGTTAGTAGAGACGGTTAAAACTATGAATATTTTGAGGATGAAAGTATAGAGTTACAGGGTTGAAAATGAAAGGCTGATAATATACCAAGAAGAGAAAAACCATATCAACACTCAGTTTCTACAAATTTTGAACAATTTGTAAAGTAAAATCAATAAGGAATCCAATACAAGAAAGATTGTTGGTGTGAATTTGATCAGACCAGGGTCCTTCTCAGGTTACCAACAAAAGGCACCATGTAGTCTAGAGTGCTGGCATTTTCATCTCCTCCGAAGCAAAAGGCACCATGTAGTCTAGAGTGCTGGCATTTTCATCTCCTCCGAAGTGAAGAAGTCTCACCCAAATCACTGTTGAGACAATAGATAGGGAAGGGTAGGGAGAAGACTAAAGAGGATCCATAGAGCAATCATAACTCATTCTTGTTCTTGTGCAAGAGACATTAACATATCTGAAACACATAAATGCAAGAATCCAACCTACTTACATTGCGAGCAAGCATTTACATGGTGAACCATCAAATAGAACTCATAAACCATGAGGAAATATTGTAATGCATAAGTAAGCATATAAAGACACAACATAATTTTAATTTGGTCCTGCTTCATATTATCTTTAGGATCTTTCTTTGATTACAAACTTAGAATTACATAGTGGGGATCAGTACAGACTCTTGGCTCTTAGACCCATGCCACAGAGCTCTAATTCTCTAATTGATAGTTTTGATTCATTACAGACTCAGACCTGTCCCTTCCCGACTCACAACAATTATCAACAGCTAGTCCCAAAATCTGGGTGACTCTGACCAACCTGACTCAACTCAACTCAGCTAACTAACTTATGAACTAATGAACCAACTGGTGAGTGGACGAGCCAATGAAAAATGTTGAATGTTAACTAAGGATTTTTTGTGTAAGAGGGAAGTTTTAGGAAAAAGATCCCCACACTCATTCCAACCCCCCCCCCTCTAAGTGTGGTAGGTGTGTCCAACAGAAAGGACAACCAATAGAGGATGTCAGTTGGGTAAATGAAGCGAATATCCAGAAGCATGGAAAGTTAGAGAAGGAGCTCATGGACAGGTGTCCATGATTTTTTTTCCTAGAGGAGTATGATGCAGGAGCATCATCAACAAAGTGCAAGTGGAGGACAACTCAGCCCCAACACACATTTTGAAGAATTTTTGAAATTTGAAAGATGGGATATTAATGTAATATCTGAAAATATTGTAATTAAAGATGATATTAAATGTTTAGGAGGTCGAGCCATCATAGAAGATCATTGGGAAATGTATTTTCTTTAATGTAGTAGCTTGCAATACAGATTTGAAACATTTTCTCTTATCTGTTTGTCTCGAACATTTTTTGTAATAAATCCTTAGTAGTTGAAGCTTTTAATTTGATAGGATAGTGTTATGGTATTTGGAGGGAAAACACTATGAGCCCTCTTGTATAAATAAATGTATGGTTTCCAAAATGAGGTTCTCGATAGTTCTTGCCATTGTAGCTGAAGATTGTTATTGTTATAGTTGTATTTGTTGTAGAAGTTGTAGAATTTGTTGAAGCTTATTAGAGTATATGAGCCCATGTACATTTCATTTGAATGAATATAACAGAGAAGTATTGCTCCAAATGTCTGGTATTTCCATTTTTGTGTCTATCTAGATGAATGGAAAGATTTCTATTTAATTGCATTTTCTCTGTTATTACTTGTTCTTATGTTATGAATGCATTTACATGGTTGAATGGTAGGATTTTTGTTAATTGCAATTCTCTATTATTACTTGTTCTTATGTTATGAATGCATTTACATGGTTGAATGTATGAATTTGTGAGAGTTTAGATAAGTTTCAATTATTTCTCTTATCTAGCCTGTGCAAGGCATGCATAGTGTCCACAAGGAGTGCATTGACAGAGTTTGTTTAGACTCAGAAGCTCAGGAGAGATAAGATGAAATTTTATTTGCAAGAATTGTATATTGTTCGCAAGGTGTGCATTGATAGTATTTTAACTCAGAATCTCAAGAGGAGTAGCTTCAATCTTTTTTTGAGAGAAAGTGTAGAAGGCCTCGCAATATGTGCACAAGCGGAAACATGCTTAAGTTCTCTTGTTTAGAAGGATAAATTGATTTGAGTAAGGAACTGTTGCAAGGTGTGCATAGTCACTCATAAGAAATTTGAGTCGTGTGTGAAAATTTGTTGCAAGGTGTGCATAGATTCAAAATTTGACTAAGTGTCAAAAAGGAACTCTGAGGAGTTAGTAGTTCAAAGGAAAAAAAATATCGGAAGAGATAGCGGCAGTAATTCTTCAATAGGGAGGAGCCCTTTAATATTCTCCAAGTTAACAAGAAAGATTCGTTCAGGACAAAGCAGGATCAATCCAAATCGTCGGATCTGGGAAGAGTTGCAAGGAGGATAATGTCTAAGTCCTTCAGCACTCCGAGTGTTTAAAGGTTTGAAGGTGTTGTAAGTGTGGGATTCTCAAAGTCCCGTAGCTGCAAAGAAAATCCTATCTGTTGGAATGAATTTGATCAGACCAAGGTCCTTCTCAGGTTACCAACAAAAGGCACTATGTAGTCTAGAGCGTTGGCATTTTCATCTCCTCCGAAGAGAAGAAGTCTCACCTGAAGCGCTACTGATACAGATAGATAGGGAAGGGTAGGGAGAAGACTAAAGAGGATCCATAGAGCAGTCAAAACTCATTCTTGTTCTTTCACACGAGACATTAATAGATCTGAAACATATAAATGCAAGAATCCAACCTAATTACATTGCGAGAAAGCATTTAAACAGTGAACCATCAAATAGAACTCATAAACCATAAGGAAATTGTAATGCATGAGTAAGCATATAAAGACACAACATATTTTTAATTTTGTCCTTCTTCATATTATATTTAGGATATTTCTCTGATTATAGACTCAGAATTACATAGTGGGGCTCGGTATAGAATCTTGGCTCTTAGACCCATGTCACAGAGCTCTAATTCTCTAATTGATAGTTCTGCTTCATTACAGACTCAGACCTATCCTTTCCTGACTTACAACAATTATCAACTGTTGATCCCAAAATCTGGTCGACTTTGACCAACCTGACTCAACTCAACCCAACTAACTAACTTATGAACTAATGAACCAACTGGTGAGTGAACGCACCAATGAACAGGTGAACGAACCATTTTACAATTGTGTTCAGTCCTATATATAGTTGGGTTGTGTCTTCCTTCTCGGTTTGCATGCTTTATTGTTTTGTTGCAACCGTTTGTTGCTTTGTTGGTGGTGTGCTGACTTCCGCAACTACTTTTTGTTTCTCTTTCTCCCGACCTTTGATGGAGTTTGTGCAACTCATGCTTGGTCAAAACTTTGTGCACTTCTTTCTCAAAAACGAAGGGCCCAACAGGTTCCGACCACAATCCTTGACTCATCCTCGAGTCAAGCTCTTGGTTCTTTCACATCCTCCAGGAGAATCTGTTGTTTTCCCTTGTCTGTCTTTTCTTCTTCTTTGGGCTCTTTTGTTTGTGCTTTTTCTTCCTTTACCTCCTCAAACGAAGGGCCCAATTCTGGTACCAACTCTAATGCTCTGTGCTTTACTCCTTGAAAGATTTCAACTTTGTCCTACCATTTCCGGGCGAGGAGTGATGCTTCTAGAAGGAACTATTAGGTCATCTCTTTGTTGTACTCCTTTAGATTGGCCACAACCAACGAGTTCCACTCGGAATCAGCTGTTTCATCGACCTGATGCATTTGCATATAGGCGGTCCAAATTACCGGTTGAAAATAGTGCAGCTCTTTCTTCGCTACAGAATGTGCCTCATAGAATGTGTTTAGTTCGTTGTCGGCCTACTAAATTTGGTCGAAATTCTGTTGTTTCTCCATGGGGTCCATTGTGATCGCAACTTCTTCATTCAACACCTAGATCTTTGTGCGCACCTCCTCCAAGACATGATTTCATCGAGCAATGATGCCCATCTAGTTGCTAACTTCTATGAATATTTTGGTGCAATCCGTTTTGTGCTTGTGTAGTGCTTCTCGGGCATTGTTACCTTGCAATACAATCTTCTGCATTTGTTCTTGTAGCTGTTGAGGTTGTAGTTCTTCTTCTTGTTGGACCTATTGTAGCTTCACTTGCAGCTGGTCAGTGCGATTAGCGAGTTATGTCCATGATTCTTGTAGCAGCTCGATCTATTTCTCTGGATTGCCTACATTGCTGGCCTCGGGTAGTTCAGGTGCAATCTTCAGAATCTTCGGCCAAGCCTCAACAAGTTTTTCCTGCACTTTTTCCAGTTTGAGCTGGAATTGGAGTTTGTCATGTGCTTCCTACATTCTGTATGTGTGCACAACGAATTGTTCCTTCCTTGCAATCTCGGTGGATCTCTCAGCCTCCTGGATTATTTGCTCCAACTGGTCCATGGATGCCTTGATTAGTCCAAATAATTATGGTGCTGGACAGTGTACCAGGTCGGTAGATGAAGGAGCTGCTTCGATGGGTGCTCATGTCTGTAGTGGGAGTCCACTGGCCATTGAATGGTCTAAGTGAGTTTCTACCTCTTCCTCCATTGGTGGCTCTGGTGCGATTCTCAACCTTAGCTCTGCTTGAAAAAGAGTCAGAACCTTTGTTCTGGCTATGCAGAGTTGCATCAAGTCTACACATTGTTGAGGATTCTGGAGAACCTACTCCATTTGTGCTCACATGGTTGTCATATCCTGCGTAGTTGTCACTTCTGGTTTGTTGTGCACATCTGGTATCTATGGCTCTTCTGATGCTTCTTCTTGATGTGTCATGATTTCTTGGGCACCCTCACCCTTGGTTGGTGAGGTGATTTGTTGGTTTCTTTCATCTTCCATCTCCTCTCTAGTTCGGGCGTATTTTTCTTGCACTGAAGACTTGGGCTATTTTTCCTGGGTGTCTGGATTCAAATCATTCAGCTTCATTCTCAGCTCTGATGCTTTGGGGTCTGGACCAAAAACTTTTGATTTTGGTTTGGATGACTCTTGGGTTATTCCTGGGAGTCCTCGCTCCACTATTTCTGGTTGATTGGTTTCTTTTAGGTTCTGGCTCCTCTCTAGCTCGGGTGTCTTCTTCTTGCACTGAATATTCAGGATAATTTTCCTGGGTTTCTGGATTCAGGTCATCCAATGTCGTGCTCAGCTCAGAGGCTTTGGTGTCAGGACCAGATTTATGATCTTGGTTTGTGTAATTATCTAGTTATTGTGGGATTCGTCGCTCCACTATCTCTGGCAGATTGATTTGCATCGGTTCTGAGGTCGTGGTCTGATGTGGATCGACATTGATGAGGTTTGGTAGTTGGAGTGGTGGGGGTTGGTCAGTGATGACTATGGACAAAAATGTTTCTAGCTCCGGGTCGTCCTGAATATCAATGATAGTGGTGGATTTGCTTGTGGCGCAAGTGCAGGGAGCAGCAGATTCAAGGGGTTATGGGTTGAGGGGTTTGTTTGGCAAGACCCCAGTTTTGGGCCTCTTGATCACCAATGGTTCAGTACCAAGCACAATGCCCACGATCTGGTTAACCTATGCACCTGACAACACAACGTTGTCTGGTAGCTGTCAGTGGGCCGGTATTTTTCTCCTCTCTAATTGTTGTATCTCTTCTTCCTCCTCAGAGTCTGTTTTTGCCAAATCATATGGCTTCTTCTGCTCAGGGCCTGAACTCAGTCCTTCTCTTGGTTCATTGTCTTTTTTCTTCAGGAGCTCCATAGTAAAAATGTAATGCATTCCTGATTTATGTTGGCTGCGTTTGACTCCTGGCCATGACATGACTTCCTTATCGAAGGCTTCCTCATCCTTCTTCTTCTTTGGGATCTTTTGTTTGTGCTTTTTCTTCCTTTACCTCCTTAAATGAAGGGCCCAATTCTGGTACCAACTCTAATTCTCTGTGATTTACTCCTTGAAATCTTTCAACCTTGTCCTGCAATTTCTAGGTGAGGAGTTATGCTTCTGCCAGGAACTGTTGGGTCATCTCTTTGTTGTACTCCTTTGGCTTGGCCGCAACCAATGTGTTCCACTCAGAATCAATTGTTGTGTCGACCTGATGCATTTGCATATAGGCGTTCTGAACTACCAATCGAAAGTTGGGAAACTCTTTCTTGGCTATAGATTGTGCCTCATAGAGTGTATTTAGTTCATTTTCGGTCTGCTAAATTTGGTCAAACTTCTTCTGTTTCTCCATGGGGTCCATTGTGACTTCAACTTCTTCATTTAGCACCTGGATCTTTGTGTGGACCTCCTCTAAGACCTGATTCTATCAAGCAATGATGCCCATCCAATCACTAACTTCTTTGAAGATTTTGGTGTAGTTTGTTGTGTGTTTATGAAGTGTTGCTCGGGCATTGTTTCCTTACAATATTATCTTCTGCATTTTCTCCTGTAGTTGTTGAGGCTGTTGTTCTGCTTCCTGCTGGACCTGTTGTATATTATCTTGCATCTGGTCAGTGTGATTAGCGAGTTGTGTCCATGCTTCCTATAACAGCTCGATCTATTTCTCTAGCTTCTCTATGTCATTGGCCTCAGGTAGTTCAGGTGCAACTTTCTGAATCTCCGACCAAGCCTCAACAAGTTTTTCCTGCACTTTTTTCAGTTTGTGCTGGACTTGGACGTTGTCATGTGCTTTCTGCATTCTGTATGTGTGTGCAAAAAATTGTTCCTTCCTTGCAATCTCACTGGATCTCTCAGCTTCCTGGAGTCTTTTCTCCAACTGGTCTGTGGATGCCTTGATTAGTCCAAATAATTGTGGTGCTAGCTAGTGTACGAGGTCAATAGATGAAGGATATTCTTCGATGGGTGCTCGCGTCTATAGTGGGAGTCCACTAGCTGTTGAATGGTATGAGTGAGTTTCTACCTCTTCCTTTGTTGGTGGTGTTGGTACGATTCTCAACCTTATCTCTGCTGGAAAAAGAGTCAAAATCTCTATTCTGGATATGCAGAGTTGCATCAATTCTGCACATTTTTCAGGATTCTAGAGAACCTGCTCCATTTGTGCTCGCATTTCTGTCATATCCTACTCAGTTGTCGCTTCTGGTTCATTGTGCACATCTGGTATCTAGGGCTCTTATAGTGCTTCTTCTTGATGTGTCGGGATTTATTGGGCACCCTCACCCTTGTTTAGTGAGGTGATTTGTTGGTTTCCATCGAGTTCCGGCTCCTCTCTAGTTTAGGTGTCTTCTTCTTGCGCTGAATATTTAGTTCTAGTTTAGGTGTCTTCTTCTTGCGCTGAATATTTAGTTTGTTGTTCTTAGGCATTTGGATTCGGATCATCCAACGTCGTGCTCGACTCAGATTCTTTGGTGTCAGGGCCAGAAATTTATGATCTTGGTTTGGGTAATTCTCTAGTTATTTGTGGGATTCATCGCTACACTATCTTTGGTAGATTGAGTTGCATCAGTTTTGAGGTCATGTTCTGATGTGGAATGACAGTGATGAGGTTTGGTAGTTGGAGTGGTGGTAGAGGGTGCTCAATAACGAATGTGGAAGGAAGTGTTTCAGGCTCCGGTTCATCCTGAATATCAATGATAGTGGTGGCTTTTCTCATGGCGTGGGTGCGGGGAGTGGGAGATGCAAGGGGTTGTGGGTTCAGGGGTTTGTTTACTGAGGCCCCATTTCTTGGCCTCTTCATCAATGGTTTGGTACCAAGCACAACACCCAAGATCTACAGCACAACATTGTCTGGTAGTTCAGGGGTTTGTTTACTGAGGCCCCATTTCTTGGCCTCTTCATCAATGGTTTGGTACCAAGCACAACACCCAAGATCTACAGCACAACATTGTCTGGTAGTTGTCGACGGGTCGATCTTTTTCTCCACTCTAACTTTTGTATCTCTTCTTCCTCCTCAGAGTCTATTTGTGCCAAAGAGTCTGACTTCTTCTACTCAGGGCCTAAACTCGGTCCTTCTCCTGGTTCATTGTATTTTTTTCTTCAGGAGATCTATAGGAAAAATGTAATGTATTCCTGATTTACGCTGGCCGTGTTTGACTCCTGTCCATGACATGACTTCCTTATCGAAGGCTTCCTCATGTGTTTGACTCCTGTCCATGACATGACTTCCTTATCGAAGGCTTCCTCATCCAAATAGAACAGAAGCATCCTTGTGTGGAAATGTTCCTTGATGACATGTCTCAGCTAGACGAATGTTTTGTACTGGTTCATGCTGAAGGTGATATTCCTCATCTTACAGTTGAGGATCTCCTATGGAATGCATAGCCTCTACGTTGCATCTATCATCCTCTTATACCATTTGGAAAATTCTACGTTGTTGAGTGTTGTGTTCTCCAAGTCTTGTTTGGACTGCCATGGCTTGAACATCTTCGCCATGCACCCCTTATCTGGTATTTCCGGTTGTCTACCCACAGCTAGCATCCATTTGAACATTGCAAATGCCACAAGTAGGTATCCATAGGTGAAGGTTCCTCCCTTCTCATGTGCTTCCTCACAAGCTACTAGTAGTTCCTCCAACAAGAAACTACACCAGTTGAACACCGCTCCATTTGCGCAAAATTCGACGACTGATAACACATCTAGAGTACATTCTCCCTTATAGTAAGACCTCATAACCTTGTTGGCTATGATGTAGTAGGAAATCTAGATTGTCTCAGGTAGTATTGGTTCAATTATTGTTGTGCGTCCTCCTCTCTTTGTGTTAAATTTTTCATATAGGCTAAGCTCTCCTTTCTTTTTCCCGTGCTTACCGGGACCCTAGAATCCCTTCAACACATCCTCTCCTTCGGAGGATAGTCCAGTAATATGTTGGATGTCTTCAACATGGATTGGATACCACTTATCCTACCATAGACTTCTATCATGCACCCTGCTTATCATAAATTTCGTGCAGCACACAATCTCACCTGTGGTACCAAAGAATGGTAAGTCTCTCAGGTTCATGATGGTCGAGTTAAATAAGTTGATGAACTCTTCTTTTGGTACTACTTGCATTCCTCCGAATCCATACGGGACTATATCCCAAAAGACATCTCTCTGCATCTGTGGGAACAAGGTTGAATCCGTGAGGTCAAGGTCGAGGAGGTTCACGTGCTCTACCTTCCCTTTGAGATCGCACACGATCTTGACCCAAGGGTCGCAAGCCTCATCTGTTACAACTTATTTAGTCGTGGCACTTTGTCTTACTATGGATCTCGACATTTTCACTTCTGTGGCAGGTAAGAACTAGGGTTACATCTGCATCTTTTACAATGGCCCCAACTGGTTTTCACTACTGAGTTTGGAAATGGCTATGCTCTTTTTAGAAATAATACATTCTCAGATGAGTTTTGAGAGCCTTATACTTGGCTTAACAGGTAAGTTTTAGCAATAACTACTACTAATCATGACTGTATGGATGCAATCTGGGTGTGAGTTTTCCCACAGGATGGTGTAATCAAGGTAAATCCTATTGGCGATCTTGGTATTTACTTATTTTAGTGGAATAGGTACGTGGCCAATTTGAGACCTTTTTGTTTGATGGGTGGGTGTCTCAGCATGAACTTTGATGGCATCTTGGAATCATGTGGATTTATGGCTTAACTAGATTTAGACAGGGTACCAGAATGGCAATAAAGGTTGTGACTAGACTAGGTTTGTGTGGCCTATGACTCAGATTGGATTTGGATGCATGGCCCTTCTGACCACAAAGGTTGTCCCCATTGTCTTTAATGCCAGTCATTAATGGAATCTCTTATTCTTCAAGTCCTATACAATTGAGTCATCATCTCTGTATCAACCAACACTTAGATAAAATAGATGAACTATGTGTTATGGTGCAATACTACGCATATGGACTTTATTAACTAAATTTACAAAATTTCAAAAAGAAAACAAAACTCAAATCTATCTATTGTACAAGCTCCTTAGAATTGGAGTGACTTTCCTTCTCTCTCAGGTTTGAGATGGGTAGGTCTTCAAGTGAGCACCATTCACCCATCCTGGTCATATCACACCATCCAGTTGCATGAGTCTGACTGCTCCTGAGGGTCGGATCTCTACAACTATGAAGGGTCCCAACCAGTGCATATGCAGCTTGCCAGGATGCTTATGGCATTGGTTGTCATAGAGTAAAACCTTGTCCCCTTGTGTGAATACCTTGGCTTTAATGTGTCAGTCATGCTAAGAGTTTTTTCTTCCCTTTTCAACCGACTGATGGAAGTTTGCTAGAAATCTGGTTTCCTCGAGTTCTTGTAGCTCCACAAGTCTCTGCACCATTGATTCCTCTTCTGTCATACGTGTGACTTGTGCAATATACAAGATTGGAGTGATGAACTCTATAGGCACGACTGCCTCTCTCCCATAGACTAATTGGAACGATGTGTATCTGTGAAGTTTCTTTGTGGTTGTCCTGTAGGCCCATAGGACAGTTGAAACTTTAGCATCCCAGTCCTCCCGATTTGTGCAAAAAACCTTTGTTAGTCCCTTTTCCAGAATCTTGTTGAAGGCTTCAACTATTTCATTTTCTTGTGGGTGGTATGGACTTCTCTTGTGATGATGGATCAGAAATTCTATTGTAAGTGTTGCTATAGTTCTTCTAATGAAATGATCTCCCTGATCATTGGTTAGGCTCCTAGGACATATGAACTGGGTAATGATATTCTCGAAAATGAAACTGGTAGTAGTGTCTGTCGAATAGTCCTGTACCACTGTTGCTTCTGCCCAATGGGTAAGGTAGTCAGTCACGGTAATGATGTACCTAGCCTTTGAATGTTTGGTTGTGGGGTTGATTGGTCCAATGAAGTCAACCGCCCATTTCTCAAATTCCTGTAGAGCTCTAACTAGTTTCAATGGTAGTTCATCTCATCATGACAGCTTGCCCACTCGTTGACAAACATCACATGATCTAGCGTATACCTTTGCGTCCTTGAATAGTGTGGCCCACCAAAGTGCTTCCTGTAGATATTTGTTTGTTGTGGAGTTTCCTCCTACGTGGCCTCCTGTGATTCCACTATGGAATTCCCAGAGTATATCCTGCCTTTCATGATCCAGGACACATTGTCTAAGGATGTTGTCTAGTCCTAGTTTATACAATTGTCCAGCGATCAACTAGTAATTTGCTGCTCTGACAACCATATGGTGCTTCTGGGTTGCAGGGTATGTTTTAGGATAGGCCCCTGTACTGAGAAATATTTCTATGTCCTCCAGATATTCTGATATGGCCTCAATCCTGAACAACTCTGTAGTTGGGAGCTGGTCATCCACTACTCTGCCACTTTCTCTTGACTCTAGCCTAGATAGATGGTCGGGTCCAACATTGCATCATCCCAACTTGATGATGACTTCAAAGGAGAAATTCCTGAAATAACAACAACCATCTACAAATTCTCCCTTCCAACACAAGTTTATTAACTAGGTATTTTAGTGTGGAATGATCAGTGAAGAATTTGAAGTGAGATCCTAACAGATAATGTCTAAATTTTTGTAAAGCATAAATCATTTCTAAGCCTTCCCTTTCTATTGTTGTGTAGTTCTGTTCTTCTTGCGACAACTTTCGACTCGCAAAATAGATAGGGTGATCCATAGCTCCATCTCTGGGTTGTGTTAAGATAGCCCCTAAGGCAATTCTAGAAGCATCTAAATGGACGTGAAATTCCTTCTCCCAGTTTGGGAATATCAGAATTTGTGTTGTAATGAGTTTCTCCTTGATTGTCTCAAATTCTTTATCACAGTCAGGAGTCCATTGGAACATTTCATCCTTTTTAAGGAGGTTTTCTAGAGGTGCAGTAATGTTGGCATATCTTCGAATGAACCTGCAGTAGTAACCTGTGTGTCCTAGTGTGGAGTGCAATTGTTTATCGCTCATAGGTGGTGTCATTTTCACAATGACCGTAGATTTGGTTGGGTCTACCAATACTCCTGCTCGACAGACTATGTGGCCCAAAATATTTCCATGTGTCACACATAAGATACACTTTCTAAGATTTAATGAGATTTGCAATTCTCTACATCTGTCAAACATTAGCCTTAGCAGTGCTACATTTTCCTTAAGCAGGCTATATATTGTCCAATCATCCATATAGACTTCTATAAATTTGTGAATGAATTCTCTAAAGGATGCTATCACAATCCCAGAGAAAACTACAGGGGCATTCTTTAAACCAAATGGCATTACATTGTATGCAAAAGATCCCCATTCTATAATGAATGTGGTCTTTCTTTTATCTTCTTCAACAATCCTGACTTGATGGTATCTTGAAAATCCGTCTGTGAATGAGTATGCTTCCTTCCCCACAACCTGTTCTAGCACCTCATCGATAAAGGGTGTTGGGAAAGGGTCATGCACATAGGAATATTTGAGGCTTTTGTTGTCCACACAGACTCTAATATCCTTAGTGTCTTTCTTTCTTTGAATGATTATCGGGCTGACCCACTCTTCTTCTTCTACCGCAAAAATGAGACCTGCTTCTAACATCTTATCAATCTCTTTCTTAACTTTTTCTTTTAATCTTGGGTTAAGATGGTATGGTCTATGTATGACAGGCTTGCACCCTGGTTTTAACTCAATCTTCATTTCTCCAATGATTCCTTTGATTCCCTTTAATTACGAATAAGTCTTTGGGAACAAATCCTCATATTCCCTTAGTAAACTCTATATTTCCTAGTTGGTTTTCTCATCCCAGTAATCTCCCACCAAAGCTATCTTGGGTTGCTCTGTATTCCCTATGTTGAGTTTGCACAATTTTAATGGGTGGTTCTAGGAACTGTTAGTTTGGCTGGGTATGGTGTTTTGGATTTCTCTTCTCCCCTCTGTCTCTTTGATGGCTAGGTTCCTTAGTTCTTCTAATTCGTCTAGGCTTTCTTAATCTTTTCTAATCTGATAGCATTCTATGGGCTTGTCAATCAAGGATAAGTAGAGTTTAGTCTAAAGTTCTTGGGTATGCTTGGGATGCACTACAAATTTTGATCTCCTATTCCTATTGGTTGTAAAAAGAAGTTCTTTAATATTTTACAGGGCTATCTCAAGCTCAGGGTACTTACTTGAGAATGAGAATTCCTTGCAAAATTGTGCTGCTAGTGTATGTTAGTCGTTGGTCTGTCTTCTGGTTTCCTCATGTATGAACCAAGATTTCGAGATTAGGCCAAGATATTGGGGAAATACCTAAACCCAGAAGTGAGAGGGTATCTCCGCAGCCTACCACTGTGTCGTGCACTATTCAATATGTATCCTAGGATCTGATTCTCTGCTGAGTGGTTGCGCAACTTGGAGATCCATCTGCATCTCTAATTCCAGCTGCTCCTTATTCTTGAACCTATACTTGATATCTTTCTTCACTTCATCCCATGTTCTGAGTACGAATTTATGAGTGGCCCACCATCTGGTGGGGATGTTCTGAAAGGATACATCTAGTACCAAGATTCTTTGATCTTATCTCACATTCTCTTCCATATTCTGCAAAAAATTGTCTAGATATGAGGTACCATCGTATAATGGGTGTTTTCTAACTTTGGTCCCAACCCATCTGGTCATTTTGACAGTTATGCATATTCTTGAGAATATTTCATGCGAACCTTGTTGCCAACTATCAAAAGCCAATTTTGAATCTTCATCTGTTGACTGTATACTTCGCTAGCTTACTGATCCATCAACAATAGGGTTTATGTAATCATTTCTTGTCCCCGTTGTTATAGTGTACAACTGGTCTAGGTATCCTTCCTCCATATTATTTTATGTTGGTTCTATGTACCTGGGTCCTACATATGGATCCAAAGGTTGAACTAACTTGATTCCCTCAGCTTCAAAAGTTATGGTATCTTTCTTTAAATCGATTAATGCATAAATTTCATAGGCCCAATCGATGCCAAGTACTGTAGGGTAGGGGTCTTTGTCTCCCATGATCTCAATGAATTCAAATTTAGCTACTATTTTTACTCCTGTTGCATCGACTTCCACATTCTCCAGCCTTCCTATGGGGAAGATATAGTATTGATTTTCCATCCTTAACTGAATTGGGGAATATGTTAGTCTTGGTTTTCCTATGTCTTCCCAAGTCTTCTTAGGCAGAATGTTCACATATGACCGTAGGTCCAACATGATGTCCTTAATTTTGAAGTCGTCTAACTGGGCTACCAGTCAAAATTATTTTCCGGTTCACACTTTTCTTCACTGCACTCTCTGAGTACTCCTCTCAGGAATATTATCCCTTATCCTTGCTTCTGAGGGTTCCTCATTCCCTAAGACTAGGTACAGTGCATTGCGCAACTTTTCTGTTAGTTGGCCATTCCCTAGAATGTCAGATAATAATTGAAACCAAAGATCAACTGCATTCTGGGGTTGCTCAGACTGTCTTAGTATGACTACAGGGTTTCTAGGTGCAGGGGGTGAAGCAGGGACTTGTACCATCTTAGGGTAAACAGTCGGCTGGGGGGGGTTCCCTTGCATTTCATGACTAGGAATATTCTGGAATACTTCTATGGCATCTTTAAAGAACATCTTTTTCTTTAGTGGGTCATACATGTCTCCCTTCAGTGTTTCTTTCTGGATCTGAGGTAGAGTATCAGCATCAGCTCCTGTCTTTTCTCCTCCTCGAGTAATGATATTAAGGTTGGGAAATTGTACCTTAGAACTCCTCTTGATCTATGAGCTGATAAGGTTAGTTCCTCTTTATCGTACTCTGTCTTCCCACTTTGCAATTAACTCTAGACAGTCTTCAGTTGCATGTCCATTGGTTCTACAATGATAGTACCATGGCCACCTTGGATGAGGACAATATCTAGAAAAGTGACCTTGTTCATCGCAATTATAACTTTTGCTTGGTCCTCATCCCCTAATTCTTTCTCCTCTGAAATATCCTCTAGCTCCACCTCCTTGACCTCTTCCTAGTCCCTGAGGGTTTTCCTTCACCTTGAATATTGTTCGGTCTAATCTGTCTGCAATTGCGTCCAACGCTCTACATTGATTGGTAGTATGCATACTGGATGCGCATAACTCATAGTGTATTGTGTTTGGTACTGTCGAATATTTCTGCATGATGGGGCACTGTCTTGGCCCATGGCTGTGGATTCGGAAGATTTCACAATATTCTTCTCTCAGTGTTGCTTGGCCTCCTGGGAAAGCATGATATGGGGTAGGGTTATGGAATGATGAATTTGTCGACACTTGTGAAACTCCTATCGTGGGTCCTGGTGGGGTTACCATCAGATTTTGAGGAGGTCTTAGTCCCCTCATTCTCGAACATTCGTTCACTAGATGACATTCCATATAACATCCAGTGCACCAAACCTGTGGTCATCCTAGTCTGGGTATCGTCAGCTCTTGAATATTTTCTGTAAGAGTCGATATCTTCCCTTGTAGTTGCACCAGATTCACATCTTCTGGGGGTCTAGTCACTCTCATTCTCCCAGGGTATCCCACCATGGCTTCAATCTTCATTGATTGTTCCAAGGCATCTATTAAAGTGGCTATCCATTGTTGCATTAGCGGAATCCGAGTTAGAGGTAGAAACCCCTGAATGTACCATTCCCTTTGATGTTCCTTGTGGATATGATGTGCCAACCTCCCTATAGAATATTTAAATTTTTGGTTGTATTCCCAGGCTGATTCCCCTTCCTGTTGCTGGATCTCGTGCAACTCAAACAAAGCCTGTTGTTTTGACTAGGGTAGTTTGAAATCTGCTATGAACTTTTTCCATACCTAGCCAAGAGTGAATGCTTGACCTTGCATTCCTGGCACTCCTAGCTCAATGATCTTCATGTACCACTTGAGAGCGTGACCCCTCAAGGTAGTCTAAAAATTGACTAACTTATTTGCATCTGGAGTCCCTCTGGATCTCCATATTTCTTCACACAAGAACCAATGTTTCTCAACGTCTTCATCTCCCTTACCCCAAAATTATGGATATCGGGAAATCAAACCTCCCGCATGGCCAACCATTGTTGATCTTGTCATTCTTATCAATATAAACCCTAACGGTCATGCTTGCAATCTACCAAGCGATCCCAATATCCTCCCTGTACTCGCACTTCTTGGTTGTTATCGACTAACTAATTGTACTGGAACAGAAGTCGCATGAGAAGGTAGTATCGAACTTACCGCTTGTATAGAAGACACTTGGGGTATGGGTGATTCAGGGTTGGTGCCACTAGCTTCGAGTTGGTTTTCTTTGATCTGTGGGGTCTCATTTTCTTTCACTGGGATGATCTCTTTGGCCAGATTCCCAATCTCTCCTATTATTAGGGCTGAATCTTCTCTTTCTTCATTAAGATTCATGTCGACTTCTTTCTCTCTTACATCTACACCTTCTCCTTATTATCCAACCTCATGGGGACTTCTTTCTCTCTGTGCTTCTCCCTCACTTAATATTTGACTGGATAATCTTTCATCTTCTCATCTTCCGCAACTCTTCCATCTATCTTTCCTCTACTTATCCTTATTCACCTTCTTTCCTCAAATTATCGAATTGTCTTCCTTCTTTCTTGATCTTGTCACGCCATCACTTCTCAACTATGGTGGCTCTCTTCAAGGCTCACTCGTCTCTTGTGTCTATTTCTTGTTTCTTCCCCCCCATTTGTCAAAGAATGCTTCCCCTCTCTCAAGCCATGACTCTACCTGTGCCTCTCCCTACTCCAAGCGAGGGTGTTTACACTACCATCTTAGTCGGGGACATAGTCAACATCCCCTCTTCCATCAAGAAAACCTTAATCCACAAGGGGATTTCTCTAAATAGTCTTCCCCTTGCGTCTTTCTTGAAAATATCCTCTGCTCACAAAAAATATTGGTGGTTCTCAGCTGCAAATTCGATAATATACCCTTCTAATGTGGTATTGACCTAGAAATTAATTTCCCATGTGACTGGACAATCCAACCACTGAAGTGCTGCTAGATTTTCGGTGTCCCAATTATAGATCCTCTTGAATCATTCTTGGAACTCTGAAGCTTATTGGAGACTCTTTATCCAATGGAAAATTTCTTCCAGAAACTTAACCTAGAAAATCTCATA
>CBVK0100074742.1:0-24423 GCA_900067695.1 Picea abies
CCGAGATCTACACTCTTTCCCTACACGACGCTCTTCCGATCTCACCGAAGCATGAGCTCTTTGAACAGTGAATGATGGAGTTACTTCAAGGAGAAGTGGGGTGAAATATGAGTTTTCTGATTCTAGTTGTTGTGTGTGTTACCTCATTTTAGTATGAAGGAGTAAGCCTTGGCTTTTACAGTTTTATTTCTTCTTTGTATTTGATGTAGTAAATTCTCAATTGGCGATTCCCTCTCATCTGTATCGATAGGAAAGATACTGCTTTGTAAAAGAAATTATACTTAATATAATTTTGAGTCATTTTTCTACTGGAAAAAGATCGTTTTCTATGGAATCTTTGTACTTCGTGGGTTTTTTTATTAACGAGAAAGATATATGATTTTATAATGATGTTATTTTTTAATAAAAAAATTAATAAAAATAAAATGAAAATTAATAGGGAAAACACAAGAAGTTTTTGTTTTGGATATGAAATAGTGTTTATGTTTTATTAAAATTTAAGATGATTATTTAGGACTAGGTTCATTTTGGATATAAACATTGGAGACTTTCATCTTAAATATGAGGAAAATTTTGAACTCATGTTGAGAAGATCCCTCATTAGAAGACTTGAAACAAGTATCAAATGTAATATTTTAATATAATTAAAAGTCATGTAAGAATATGGAGAGATTCCTAGAAAATTTTGAGAGGGTTTTAGTGGATAGAGATAAAGAAATTTCTCACAAAGTTTTCATTATAAAAATGTGACATAGTAAAATATTAATCCCATGAAGAATCTCCACAGAAAATCGGGATTTCAAAATAAAATTCAACAACAAATAACAATAATAATAACAACAACAATAATTTTTAGCTTTGCAACTATTTCATCCTTTGGATAATTCTGATCCTTCCTTGTGACATTTTTTTATTCTTTTACCATTTGTCTTTCAAAAAAAATCTAATAACTTTTGGCCTTCCAATCATTTCATCCTTTGGATCCTTCCTTGTGTCGAGACTTTACAACATGGATTTGAAAATGACAAATTTATTCATATAATTCGTTCTCTCATCGAAAACGAAGTTTATAATAAAACCAAACTACACAGAGAATTTTTCTCTCACATTTTAATTTGTTATCACGTGCACAGATCTCCATTTCATAGAGTTCAATTTATGTTGACAGGCAATTCAGACCAAATCAGTATTACTTCTGATGTTGGCGCTTCCACTTCTTTTGACTTTTTAGTTTATATACTGTGGCATATGAAAAGAACGAAGAAGGAGAATTAGCAGGCTGACGAGACACAGTTGCTCCTACCATATTTAGCAGTAGAATAAAATCCTTGAAAAGAGCATTGTCGTTACTATTAATAAAAGAATTGTCGATCCCGGTATTCTCGACCTTGATGCTCTACCCACATGATGAACATACTCTTGTAATGAATATGGCATATAAAAACAATAACCTGACTAAATTTTTAAAGGTTAAGTCTCCATCCAGGTGTTATCTCCTCAAATAAATCAATTAAGATTTTTCATTTTAGGTGATAGGATGTCTTTTAAAAAGGTACTTTTTAAATTTTTTAAAGCTCGTTTCTCAAAGCTTTACGCATGTAATGAAGTTTAAATGAACGTTTGTTTAGTTTTCATTTGATCTAATTCAAATATCAGGTTTTGGTGGCTTAGGCGAACATTTTGATTGTTCATTAGCCACCGAAAGCCTTAGCTTTCGATAGCTTAAACAAAGGAATCCAGGGCTATTTTAGCCACCGAAATCGCAGAAGTGGGGAAAGAGTCAGCACGTCCTATCACACATTTCAACCGTCGAGTTTGACGTTTTATGATTTCAATAAGCCGTCGAAAAGACAAGAGAACGAACCATTCACGACCTAAAGATGATCTCTGTGTGATATAAGCGAATCTTTTTAGATCATTATATCACTAAGCCATATGCTTACGTACCCTCCATTATCACAGTTATCGACCATGACTGTTGCAAATCACCAACCGTTCTGTCGCATCCCTTGTAATCAGTGCCACGTTCTAAAGCTCGCCCCAGTTTTCTCATTTCTATCACAGTCGAGCCGACTTTCACTAACCTTAAGTTGTGTAACTCTCCCCCGAAATCTACTCCTTCGATCACAGGTGTGCGGAAACATTGTGGCAAATGAAGAAAGGAACATCAACCCTGAGGAAAGAGCTCAACGACATCAGTTACTTGGAATCACACCCGAAGGTATGTCAAATGTTCAGGGATGCAGGGTGTTATAATTTTTGCAAAAAATTATAGAGTTCTCATCAGCAGGTGGTAGAGGCCTTTGCCCTCAATTTCGATGGAAAGAAAGCAATCATAGGCCAGGATGAATTCGAGATAGATGAAGCCCTCATAGCTGAAGTGACAGAGCTTCCCATGACTGGAGAGAAATGGTTTAAAACTACTGTCATTAAGAATGTTGAATTCAGGACTTATTTGAAACCAGAACACAGGGGTTTGATATGGAAGAAAGGCATTCTTGTGTCTTTCCTTGAAGAGAAATGGCAGCAATTATTAAAATCCATAATGGTTTATGTAACTTGTGAAGGGCGATACAACAGAGTGATGATTTACCATTTTAAACTTATAAATCATTTGACTGGTAGAAACCCACTCAATCTACCCTATTTTATCCACAGAAGTTTATCCAAAATGGCTCATCAAGTCAAGGCCAAGCCTAATCAAGTTGCAGGTAGATTATCCCACCATAGTCTGATCAAACTTTTGGTTTGCGAGCTGTTGCAAAGAAGAGGCAAAGAATGGAATTACTTCTTGTTCTAGAATGATTTCCAAACTGAAGTTCAGCCAGAAGGCAAAAAGAGTCCCCATTCCAAGAAGTCTTCCACTCGCAGAAGTGGAAAGAGGAGGAGGAGAGCTATCTCTCCAGCCCCAGTTAATCAACCCTCTCCTTCCTCTAAGCTTGACAAAACTAAGAAGAAATTAAATTTCAACGGTGAAAAAGAAAAGGCCAAAGAATCCCCAGTGAACAAAAACATTCTTAACCTTCCTTACACAGACTCGGAGGATGAAGAGCACTAGATTGAAACAGGGCACGAGGATTCAGTTACCACAAGGCGTGAAATTTTTTTTTTTGTGGATATATACACAGCAAGTTATGAGGATCTTCTATCACCTACACCTCAAGAAGAACAAGAACCACAAATTGTAGATGCCTCATCTAGCAAACGAGTGAAGCAGAGTAAATCAAAGGAAATCAAGAAGCTTAAGAAGAAGTTAGCCGAGCAAGAAGTGCTAGAAAGGGTAATAAAAACCAGGTATGAAACCCTGTCAAAGAACTTTGCAGAAAGCAACTCATCCTTCGAAAGATTAGCCCATGAAAGCATAAAGGAGAAGAAAAAGATGGACAAGATTGTAAAAGACTACAACAACTTATGGAGAGTAGCTCAGGGCTTGAAGAAAAAGGTCAGGGCTTTGAGGAAACAACCTATGTATTCAAAACACCAAGCTCAGACACATGCTTCTCTTGAGACCCTGGCAGAGGTAGCAGTTCAATGCAATGAACCAGAGGTAGCCAGTAACCCTACAATTTTTTAGCAAGATGCAGAAGCCTAAAAAGATATATCCTAAGGTGTTTTTGAGCTAAGACAAGAGTGTTTTTGAAATTTTGATAATCTCAAGTTTCGGTGGCTTAGGCGAACATATTAATTGTTCATTAGCCACCGAAAGCAGAGCTTTCGGTAGCTAATTGGTTCGAATTCTATCTACTCTAGCTATCGAAAGAACTGATGAGGCAGAAAGTTAATGTTTTTGCACAGGTCCAAGTTTTCCTTGTCCAAAAGCCTCAGAAATGGTTCCAATCGATGGAAGATAATTAATGACATCCTTATCAAGAGTTTGTTTTGGTTTTGGAGGTGCTCTACAAGACATAAAGGTAAAAAATGGTTAGCTATTTTCAAGGATATAAGGTTGTTTGACTGTCAACAGGTGTCATATTCAACTCCTCCCATATCACATGAGATCCAGTAGCCTCGGAAGGCTCACTACACCTGCCAAAGAATCTGAAGAACATAAAGATCATTTGAGAATTTGAATTGACCTAGTTTATAGGATCTTTACCTACTTTCTTGGGCCAGTTATTGATTTTCTATTTTTGGCAAAATTCAATCTAGTAATCTAGGATCTTGAAACTGTTTGTAAAGGGCTATAAAGCCCAAAACATTTGATGAACAAAAGGTTCGATTTTGAGTTCTATAATCCACTATTATTGTAAAAAGACGCTTTCTTTAATATATTAAGCCTGCAAGTTTCCTTCATTGTTATTGTCAAACTCTCTTTTATCTTTGTCTATGCCTATGAGTTGAAATCATTCTTTTGTCTATGTTTAATGGTCCCATGGTAATTGTCATCTTACTTTTGACTGTTAAGCAAGAATCATAAGCATCCTTTGCTAGTTTGTTGACCCATCATATATATTGCCTGTGTATGTTATGGTTAATTGATTGGTTTTCTTATCCATTTGATTTACAAACCTATCTGATAATATCTCTTGAAGGCCTTGTATTGCATGAATATAGCTAGATTGTCTTGAAGATACAATCCAGTGATTTAAGATATTCATCTTGATCCAAACCCACACCCATTATTGAGAAAATAGTTACAAAAAGGTTAAGTTACCAGGCATCTCTGAGATACAACCTAGGAGAGTTTCCTGGAGTGATAACAAATTGGTGTCGTTGCCGGGGAGAGAAGACTGAAGCTCAGCTTCCTTGGGAGACGAAAAGATCCAACGTTGATGATAGACAAAGTTTGGACACATTTTTGGTTGTAACCATCTATCTGGTGACTCCATTGGAACGAAGTGGCTCCGAGAAGGGCTCATACCAGGGAAAACCAAGAAAGACCACTAGCAGCACCAGTTCCAGATCCTGAGAAGATCATCAGAAGTGGAAAAGCTTTGCAAAGACAAACTTCCAGATCTGCAAGAGCATCTAAACCAGGTATTTCAAGAAACACTTCTTCTTTTGTATCTAGAGAACCTCTTGTTGAATCCCCTTCTGTTGAAACTTCTAGTTCTCAGAAAATTGAGATTGTGTTAGAAAGCTTGAAGGGTGATGAACCTTCAATTTCCTCTAATGTTATAGATTCTATTTCTGAGCATGTTACTATATCCAACTTAAGAGAAGAAGTTGTAGAATCCCTCCAAGAAGAGGACTCTTCCTCTTCTTTGAATTCTTCACCAACTAAGCCTATAGAGAGTTTTTTCCATACTCATACCAGTCTGCCTATTCTTGAAGATATTTTACAAGATATTTCCTCTAAGGGTGAAGAAAACTTGGCCTTACTGCTCGGTCAGTTTTACAGAGCTTCTTACTTTCCACCTTATTCAGGAAACACTTTCCAGGGTAGTCATCCTACCAGTGCTTCTCCTTCATTCCTCAGTGAAGTAAGACCACCATTGTCCATAGTCTCACCTATCCCATCTCAGCCCTCATCTACAGAAACTTCTTCCTCTGCATCAACCCCCAAGATTGCCATGGCTGCCCCTTTGACAAAAATGGAACAAATCTTAGCCAATAGGTATGTCCCTCTTGTGTTTCCCAATCCCTTATCCACCATGTCGACAAGAGATTATCAGAAATATATGTCAAAGTTTACTGGATCTGGGGATTATACTGTTGAAGAACATATAGAAGCTTTATATGCTTATGCTAAGAACATTAACATTTCAGAGGAAGATGTTTGGACCAGAATTTTTGTGCAGAGCTTGGATGGCCAAGCCAGGAAGTGGTTCAAAGAACTGCCAGCAAATTCAGTGGTAGGCATTGAGCAGTTAGACGTGGTGTTTTTGAAACATTGGAGAGAAAGAAGAGATCTCTTGTATTATATTTCTGAATTCAGAAATCTAAGAAGAGAAAATGGGGAGTCAGTCTCAGACTTCACCAAAATATTTAATAAGATGTTTGGCAAGATTCCTACAAAGATCAAGCCAATTGATGCATCAGCAAAGATCACTTACTCTTCTGCCTTTGATCCAGAATTTTGCTTAATCCTTGGAGAAAGAAGGTCAACCACACTCACTTTAATGCAAGATGTTGCTCTTGAGGTTGAATTTAACATTATGGCATCTTAGAAACTTAAAGGAAAATTTGAGAGAAAGAAGTCGTCTGTTGATCCTCCTTCTTCTTCAAATACCAAAATGGAAAATATGGCCAAGATTTGGATAGCTTGACCTCGGAAATGTCAAAACTGAAAATTCAGAGTCAGCAGCTAGCAAGAAGTAAAGAGCCTAATGCTTATGCTCCCAGGAATCCCAATGCATTCCCTTACAGAAGGAACAACCAGCAGGTCCAGATCCTTCAGAGAGACAAGAATGCAGCTAATGACCAAAGGATCAGGGCCCCCTTCCAAAATGCAATGCTAGAAGAAGAACAGGAGTTATCTCATGACGAAGTTGAAGAAGAAGATGACATCAACTGCTTTGGGGATGAAAATGATTCCTCCTTCTTGACACAAACAGATTATGAGGAGGCCCAGATGGACGAGCAGATTCATGAGGCAAGCATTGAAGAATCTTTTTATTAGATAGATGATCAGCCAAGTTACAATTTAAGATCTAAGACTGTCGCTCCAAAGCCATTGCTTGCTGCTCTCGAAAAAAGAAAGATGTTTCTACCAAGCAACCTGCTGCTCCTGCAAAGCAGACCTTCACTCCTGCAAAACAGCAACAGAAGCAATTGCAACCCCAAGCCAAAGAACAAGTCTCCCTCAAATATCCTCCTAATGAGGTAAAACCTTCCCATAGAATATCATACTCATTTAATTTCGAATCAAAAATTCAGAAGGTGAAAATACCTATGCATTGACTGAACTTATGAAGAATGAAATATTCAAGTCTGCTATCCTGAAGTCCCTTCAACCAAAGACTCCTCCAGCTGTTGATTATGTAAACCTTCAATATGACAAGCCCACAGTGACTATAAGACCTATGGTAAAATACCGAGATGACTCTTGTCCACCCTTCTACATATCCCTAAATATCCATGACAAGATCCTTCACAACTACTTGCTTGACTCGGGAGCGTCACACAATCTTATGCCTAAAGCAGTGATGGATGAACTTGGGCTTGACGTCACAAAACCTTACCATGATCTCTTCTCTTTCGACTCTAGGAAATTCAGATGCCTCGGCCTCATAAAAGACCTTGTCATAAACCTTGCCCAGTTGCCAATGAGAAACATGGTAATGGATGTTGTAGTGGCCGATATCCCACCCAAGTTCGGCCTCCTCTTGTCGCATTCATGGAGCAAAAGGATAGGGGGTACCTTGCAGATGGATCTTTCATATGCCACAGTCCTGGTGTTTGGAGGAAATCTAAAGAGACTTTACAGAGAAAATCAACTTGCCTACATCTTTAGTGATGGGAAAAATTATGTAAACCATCCCATTTATGCTTTAGACACAGACTTTGGATCATGCACTCTACAAATAGATGATTCTCAGCCAGCTCCTTTGCAGCTCACAAAGCCTACTTATCAGTGGACTGATGGAGAGAGTACTCTCGTGTGGACCATGTTCTTTGATGGTGCCAGTACCAAAGACTCGGCAGGTGCATGTGTAGTTTTGATTTCTCCTTCAAAAGAGGCTATTCATTTGTCTTTTAAACTTGATTTCAAAACTACTAACAACATAGCAGAGTATGAGGCTTTGCTATTGGGATTAAATTCTGCCAAGGAGATGGGAATCAAAGGACTAAAAGTGTTTGGAGACGTGGATCTCATCATACAGCAAGTGAATAGTACTTTCCAAGAAAAACATGTCAGATTGAAAGCCTATAGGGATGAGGTATGGAAAATCAGGGACTCTTTTTCCATTTTTGATATTTCTTATATACCCAGAGCTATGAATCATCTTGTTGATTCCCTTGCTGTCTCAGCCCGTATGTTCATTCCTCCCATGCCTCCCAGATTGAATTATGAAATCCAAGTCAAATATAGACCATCCCTGCCCGACAATATCAAATATTGGAAAGTCTTTGAAGATGATGATGAGCTTAGTAGATTTCTCCAGGTGGTAGATGAATTTTCTGATATGCATATTGACCAGGAAAATAAAAATGTAGAGGAATCCAAGAAGCCTAAGCTAAAAAGAAAAATGGGTCGACATGATATCGTTCAGCTGCCCAACAATTATATACCTCAAGGTTTGGTGCCTCTTGAGAAGCTTTTCGACCAAAACGATGTCCCCTACAAACCTAATAAGAAGGAGAAGGATCCTGCTATCCATGAGCACAATATAGGAAGCCAAAATCATCCTAAATTTATAAATATGTCTGTTGAATTAAATGTTGATCAGAGGTCTGAATATTGCAGCATTATGAAGGAATTTGCCGATGTTTTTGCCTGGAAATACAGTGATCTGAAAACCTATGATCCTGAGGTCATTCAACATAACATTCCCCTTGAGAAAGACACCATCCCTTTCAAACAGAAACTGAGACCTATCAGTCCTCTCCTATTGCCTATAATTGAAAAAGAAATCAAAAAGCTCCTTGATGCCAAAATCATAATTCCTTTAAGATACTCTAAATGGATTGCAAATCTAGTAATAGTGAGAAAGAAAAATGGTGAGATCAGATTATGCGTTGATTTTAGAAACCTGAATAAATGCTCAAAGAAAGACAACTATCCCCTACCCAACATGGAACACTTGTTGCAAAGAATTTCAGGGGCCGTCGTCATGTCTTTCCCAGATGTCTTCTCATGCTATAACTAGGTTTCTATACATCCTGATGACCAAGAAAAAACTGCCTTTACTACTCCTTGGGGTACCTTCATGTACGCCAAGATGCCATTCAAGCTAATGAATGTCGGGGCCACTTTTCAGAGGGCCATGGACATAACTTTCTTGGGAGAGAAGGACAAGTTTGTCCTCATCTATCTTGATGATATCACAATTTATTCTAGTAGTCATGAAGAGCATCTGAAGCATCTAAAAAGAGTATTTTTGAAATGCAGATAGTTCGGGATTTCGCTGAACCCCAAAAAATCTCAATTTTCTCTCAAGAAGGGTAAGCTCCTAGGCCACATTGTTTCAACGAAAGGAGTGAATATTGATCCAGCTCGGGTGGAAGCAATTCAGAGGTTTTCCATACCAGGGTCAAAGAAGGATATCCAATCTCTACTCGGTAAGATAAATTTTGTTAGAAGATTTATTCCTAATTTCGTTGAGTTAGTGAAACATATAACCTCTATGCTAAAAAAGGGATCCGAGATAAAATGGACAGACAATGCAAGAAGTTCATTTAAGGATATCAAACAGGCTATCATGGAATCCCCCACTCTAATCAGTCTGGATTACACCAAGAACTTCTATATTTTCTCTTTTGCTTCCTATAACACGGTGGCAGCAATCTTGTTACAAAAAGATGATGAAAGTCTTGATCACCCAGTGGCCTTTTTCAGCAAAGCACTCAGAGATGTTGAACTAAGGTATGATCCTATAGAAAAACAAGCTTATGCTCTCATTAAGTCATTAAAATCTTTCAGAATTTATATCCTCAATGCAAAGGTTGTCACCTATGTTCCTTCAGCCTCTGTGAAGGATGTATTGACTCAACCTGATATTGATGGAAAGAGAGATAAATGGATCACAAAGCTGATTGAGTTTGACATAGAAGTGAAGCCCACTAAGCTAGTAAAAGGCCAAGGCCTTGCCAAGCATTTGACAGAAGAGAATTGTGATTTTTTGACATAAATTTCATTGGGGAAAGTTCAGCAAGTTTGCAAACAGGGGTAGCAGCGGAAGAACAACATGGCAGCCATCAGGCGGCTGAGAATTTATCTTCATGTGAGTGGTATTGTATTATTCATTTTTTATAGAAGTTGGAGATTTCTCCTGAACTTAGAATGACTCAAGCCCAAGCCCTTAAGCTCAGAGCAATTAAATTTTGCATTAATAATAATCTTTTGTATTGGAAAGATCCTACTGGTTTACTACTAAGATGTTTAGACAAAGAAGAGTCAACTTAAGTCATGCATCAGTTTCATTCAAGTATTTGTGGAGGCCATCATTACTGGAAGACCACAGCTCATAAGATCTTAAGGGCTAGGTATTATTGGCCTTTTATTTTTTCAGATGTGTGTGCCTTTGTGAAATCTTGTGATAAGTGTCAAAGATTCACAAGAAAACAGCAACTAAAATCTCTACCCCTGAGACCTATCGTAGTGAATGGTCCTTTTCAGCAGTGGGGTTTAGATTTCATAGGCGAGATTAATCCTTCATCTAGTGGTCAGCATAAATGGATCTTGGTAGCCACTGACTATTTTACAAAGTGGATAGAGGCAATCCCCACTAGAAATGCCACTCATCAAGTCGTCATGAAGTTTCTCTATGAGAACATTCTGAGCAGATTCGGTTGCCCAAAAAGGCTAGTGATAGATAATGTAGTAGCTTTCAAATCTGATGCATTGGTTGACATGTGTAAGTCAACGAGCATTCAATTGGTACACTCTACTTCCTACTACCCTCAAGGTAATGGCCTCGTCGAGTCGTCCAATAAGAGTCTAGTCAGAATCATCAGAAAGTTGTTAGAGGAGAATCAAAAGAGTTGGGATTCTAAACTAAAGTTTTCTCTTTGGGAAGACAGAGTAACTAACAAGAAATCCATAGGAACTTCTCCCTTCAAACTAGTTTATGGCACTGATGCCATTTTCCCCATTCAGCTAGTTTTACCAATGGCTAAGTTTTTTCAGGAGGAACAAACTGAATCAAATGATATGATGAGAAGAATTCTTGACTTGGTAGAGTTGCAGCAGGTCAGAGAACAGTTGGTGGATAAATCAGAGGCTCATCAAAAGAGGATCAAGGATACTTTTGACAGAAAAGCAAAGGTGGACGACTTGTAGGTTGGTGACTGGGTTCTGAAATTGGATGCCCTCAGATAAGATAAAGGCAAGCACGGTAAGTTTGACTCTTTGTGGACCGGTCCTTTCATGATAACTCAAGTATAGCATAACAACACCTTCATTCTGCAAAGTCTGGAAGGTGAAGAAATGTTTGGTGGCCCAATCAATGGGCGTTTTCTGAAACTCTATTTCATCTAAGGCTTCGAAGCCTTGTCATTGTAATTTTTATTTTCAGCTTTTGTTTTTACAAAATAACTCCATGCCCAATGGAAACACTAGTAGATAGGTTTGAATTTTCGTTTTTCAGGAAAGGCATTGGTTCTGTGGTTCTTGAAACCTCACAGGGAGGCTTTCACTCCTAATAGGAGCCAGTGTTATCTCCTCAAATAAATCAATTGAGATTTTTCATTTTAGGTGATAGGATGCCTTTTAAAAAGGTACTTTTTAAATTTTTTAAATCTCATTTCTCAAATATTTACGCATGTAATGAAGTTTAAATGAACATTTGTTTAGTTTTCATTTGATCTAATTCAAATCTTAGGTTTTAGTGGCTTAGGCGAACATTTCGATTGTTCATTAGCCACCAAAAGCCTTAGCTTTCAATAGCTTAAACAAAGGAATCCAGGGCTATTTTAGCCACCGAAATCGCAGAAGCGGGGAAAGAGTCAACACGTCCTATCACACATTTCAACCGTCAGGTTTGACATTTTATGATTGCAATAAGATGCCGAAAAGACAGGAGAACAAACCGTTCACGATCGGAAGCTGATCTCTGTGTGATATAAGTGAATATTTTCAAATCATTATATCATTAATCCATATGCTTGCGTACCCTCCATTATTACAGTTATCGACCATGACTGCTGCAAATCACCAACCGTTCTGCCGCATCCCTTGTAATCAATGCCACGTTCTAAAGCTCGCCCCAGTTTTCTCATTTTTATCATAGCCGAGATAACTTTCGCTAACTCTACGTTGTGTAACTCTCCCCCGAAATCTGCTCCTTCTATCACAGGTGTGCGGAAACATTATGGAAAATGAAGAAAGGAACATCAACCCTGAGGAAAGAGCTCAACGACATCAGTTACCTGGAATCACACCCGGAGGTATGTCAAATGTTCAGGGATGCAGGGTGTTATAATTTTTGCAAAAAATTACAGAGTTTGCATCAGCATGTGGCAGAGGCCTTTGCCCTCAATTTCAATGGAAAGAAAGCAATCATAGGCTGGGATGAATTCGAGATAGACGAAGCCCTCATAGCTGAAGTGACAGAGCTTCCCATGATTGGAGAGAAATGGTTTAAAACTACTGTCACTAAGAATGTTGAATTCAGGACTTATTTGAAACCAGAACACAGGGGTTTGATATGGAAGAAAGACATTCATGTGTCTTTCCTTGAAGAGAAATGGCAGCAATTATTAAAAGCCATAATGGTTTATGTAACTTGTGAAGGGCGATACAACAGAGTGATGATTTACCATTTTAAACTTATAAATCACTTGACTGGTAGAAACCCACTCAATCTGCCCTATTTTCTCCACAAAAGTTTATCCAAAATGGCTCGTCAAGTCAAGGCCAAGCCTAATCTAGTTGCAGGTAGATTATTCCACCATAGTCTGATCAAACTTTTGGTTTGCGAGTTGTTGCAAAGAAGAGGCAAAGAGTGGAATTGCTTCTTGTTCTGGAATGATTTCCAGACTGAAGTTCAGCCAGAAGGAAAAAAGAGTCCTCATTCCAAGAAGTCTTCCACTCCTAGAAGTGGAAAGAGGAGGAGGAGAGATATCTCTCCAGCCCCAGTTAATCAACCCTCTCCTTCCTCTAAGCTTGACAAAACTAAGAAGAAATTAAATTTCAACAATGAAAAAGAAAAGGCCAAAGAATCCCCAGTGAACAAAAACATTCTTAACCTTCTTTACACAGACTCAGAGGATGAAGAGCACCAGATTGAAACAGGGCACGAGGATTCAGTTACCACAAGGCGTGAAAATTCTGTTTTTGTGGATATATACACAGCAAGTTATGAGGACCTTCCATCACCTACACCTCAAGAAGAACAAGAACCACAAATTGTAGATGCCTCATCTAGCAAACGAGTGAAGTAGAGTAAATCAAAGGAAATCAAGAAGCTTAAGAAGAAGTTAGTTGAGCAGGTGTAGTGAGCACTGCCAAAGAATCTGAAGAACATAAAGATCATTTGAGAATTTGAATTGACCTAGTTTATAGGATCTTTACCTACTTTCTTGGGCCAGTCATTGATTTTCTATTTTTGGCAAAATTTGATCCAGTAATCTAGGATCTTGAAACTATTTGTAAAGGGCTATAAAGCCCAAAACATTTGATGAACAAAAGGTTCGATTTTGAGTTCCATAATCCATTGTTATTGTAAAAAGACACTTTCTTTAATATATTAAGCCTGCAATATTCTTTCATTGTTATTGTCAGACTCTCTTTTATCTTTGTCTATGCCTATGAGTTGAAATCATTCTTTTGTCTATGTTTAATGGTCCCATGGTAACTATCATCTTTCTTTTGACTGTTAAGCAAGAATCATAAGCATCCTTTGCTAGTTTGTTGACCCATCATATATATTGCCTATGTATGTTCTGGTTAATTGATTGGTTTTCTTATTCATTTGATTTACAAACCTATCTGATAATAGCTCTTGAAGGCCTTGTATTGCATGAATATACCTAGACTGTCTTGAAGATACAATCCAGTGATTTAAGATATTCATCTTGATCCAAACCCACACCCATTATTGAGAAAATAGTTACAAAAAGGTTAAGTTATCAGGCATCTCTGAGATACAACCTAGGAGAGTTTCCTGGAGTGATGACACCAGAACTACAGAAAGCTCACCAGTAAAGAGAGATTTTGAAATTTGCCTCCTCTCCGGCATTGGTTTCTCCCCATGTATCGACGCCACTTTCAATTCAATCATGCATTTTACAACATCTGAGAGAAGATCAACACCCAGTCTAGATTTCACAAACACAATAGTAGGTAGCCTAAAATGATGGTTGCTTTTAGGATGTCAAATAACTTTTGTTTCTTATTCCACCCAGATGATTATCAACTTGGTTGCTCCATTAGGAATGCTCAATTTGCCCGCAGATATATATAAAAAATGGTTTTTTAGGTATTTGTGATGAGAGATTTTCTATGCCACGTGGAATTCTAGCCAAATTATCTGTCTGACTTGGTCGCAGAATCCTTGTTGCAACATATGATCCACTTCATCTCCAAAACAAGCATATAGAGATCATTTAAATCACCACAGTGTCTCTGCTAGAATCTTGCGATTGTGCATCTCTTGAGGGCATGCAACACCATGACCTTTCTCACTTGATTGTTTGGAAACACCAAGGATACTTCGCTCAGACTATGCCTCTTCACCTAAAGCATACCCATACTCTGTTCTATGCTACAAGTGAGTCACACTCCTACTATATTGTAACTCTCTTGATGCTTAGACAATTTGTTAATAGTGTTAACACTTAGTCATTTAAGCATACATCCAAGAAACAAAAAGAACACTTGTGAAACAAACAAGAGAGACACATATATAGTACAGGCAGGACAAGATGTGTCGAACACCCGACTAAGTCTTATGATTATGAAACAGTTACAATATGAGCATTACCAACTTAGTTTACAACTTGAACAAAGTCATGTGACTCATCTCACCTCACCAAGACACTCATACACAGATTCGTCACACCAAGACTAGTCCGTCGAAACATCTTTCGACACACCTGTGGTGCACTTCCACCACAAACTCACTGTCTCTTCTATGTCACAAGACTTTGTACAAACCTTTGGTTTTGCCTCATAGTTGTCTCACTCAGACTTGCGACAAGACTTCTCCAAACTCATCCCAAAAGAAGGTCACCCCAACTTTGTCCACATAATCACCTCAAGGCAGCATGAGTCCTCCCATGTGGAGCAACTTAGCTCCTTGAGGGAGCTCACCCCTTTTCATCCAAGTCTGCCTCATAATCGTAGAGCTAGTCTTGTTCTCCTTGTTGTGCAAATATGTCTTCCTTAGTCTTGTGCCCTTGTTCTCTTATATGGACTCCAAAGGTCACCATCGTGAACCGTCGCGTCCTTTGGGTGTGTTGTGTCTCTTCACAGACCCGGTACACCCAAATGAACCCATCCACTTATCAACCATCGCATCCCTTGGGACCAACGCACCCCAGGCTTGGTGTGCTCCTCTTGTCGATGTGCCCCAACCTCTTTGGTGTGCCCCCCGTCTTTTTCTTTGCCTCATGGCCAGCCCCTCGACATGTTCACACGCTCAAGGTGCCTACTTACCCAACTAGTGAAACACTTGTGTGTTGAAGCAACCCCAAGTTTCGTCTTCTTGAGGACTTGGGTGAGGGTGTTTGCACTCTTCTAGCCGAAGACCTTACACTTTGGAAGAAGATCTATGAGCCTTCCTAGTGCTGCAATAATCAACTTAATCCCATATTTGACCATGTAAACTTGACAAAGTAGTGCATCTCCTCCATCTATAGTGCATGGCTGCAAAATTCTTCAAACTATACCAACACATGTGCCACTTACCTAGAATAATAGAAACTATAGCCAGGGATGCTTAGGCTTTCTCACTATCAAGCTTTATACGTTGAGCTTGAGTTAGGGCTTACCACTCTAATCAACAAAAGAGTCTAATTTTTGGAGGGCCAATTGGGTTAATTCCATTACTGATTGAAATTCTCTCAACGCCTTCTTTCCTGCTAAGGCTGCCTCATGGAATGCCTCTAATCTACCATTCACAAACTACATTTCTTGAAATTTGGCCTGCTACTCAAAAGGATTGATCTTGGTGTGGGATTTGACATTCATCTTCTTGATTTGGTCCCACAACTCTTTAATTAGTTGGTTGTGTTGCTCAAGCAACCCCATCAAATCCTGCATGACAGAAAATATCTACTAGCTTTCACAAGTGTCTTGGTGCAATTATTCTCATGCAATGTGAACCTCCTCGACCATTGGGACCACATGAATCATCAATTATTGTTGTTGTTGATTCCCCTTTTCCTTAGAATTTTCCATCCAAATCCACAAATCCTCATCCTATCAATGCATCTATCTCCATGAGGTGCAAACCAAATCAAGACAATCAACAAGTGGGTGTTATAGAGTAGCCTCGGGGAAACTCTAATCAGCTTCCTACAACTCTAGCCACATATGTTGTAATCATACCCAAACAACTTATGAGTTTGCTTCTGCATGTTGTCGGTCCTACAGCTAAATATGTTTGTTCACAACCACCTATATGAGTTGCATCTAAAATTGTTAATATTGCACCTGCAATTCTTCTTGCCCATGATCTAATGGGTCATCATTTGCCCCACTTCATCTGCAATCATCTTCATTATGCGTAGAAAATTACTAGTGGATCATTATTGTAGTTCTATGGCTTGGGTGGCTTGTCTTGCAGGTCGAAGCCAACTAAGTGGCTAACCACTTACAATTAATTTTTCCGACTGAGATGAGGTGTGGGTCTGTGAATCTACATGGGACTTGGTTAATCTAAATGTGCTCACCGCTCATTCTTGAGTGGCCTTGATAAAAAAAAATGGGACCACATAAGCATGGTCTTGACAAATCAATAGCATGGCCTAGCAGTGGGTAGGATATTGCGCTAATTGTTCCAACTACACCATAAGTTAGAGATAGTCCATTGGAGAATGTGGAGGAGGAGTAGTGGTGGGGGTGCATTTTCCTACATTTATTCCACACCTACTTCCTCCATAAACACATTTGAAGTTGTCTCGAGGCCATTAGAACATTCCCTTAGACCCTTCAAGGCTACAAGGATGCTCATCCTCATTTCTACCCATCCAAAGCCACCTACTACCTACTTTAATGATCCTTCTTCTATCTATAGAGTTTTTGCAACTCTAGGAGCTAAAGAATTAGTCTACTATTGTAGTTGTGTATTCGAGGAAGGAGGACCAAACTGGGTTACTTCATTCTTGAGAAGGACTTTGAGGATATTTAGGATGGAACTTGTGAGGTCATCCACAATTTGGATGATGGGTGTCTCGGTACTCATATTTTGAAAAATGTGGTAAGCATGCAAGCTCTCTTCTACACTACCCAACTCATTCTTATTCCCACAATCAGCAATGTCTTGGAAGAAAGAGTCAGAAACAATGGGCCACAATGGGGGAAATGAGTGAACTTGCATTAGAACTAGGTTGGCTTGTTGGTTCCCAAGTGGCATCTTCTGGTTGCATATCTTTCCACTAATCAATACTTCTTGAACTGTGTGCTCGCATAATTGAGTATCTCTAGTAACCAACACAACGCACATTGGGAAGGAAGTCAGCTCTATAATTTACTATAATACAATAATAAAAATCCCACCGCCTTTGACTTCCCTGATCAATTGCGAGAATGTGAACCCTATAAGCAAAGAATGAATGTGGGGTGATATAAGAAAGAGAACGTTCATCAGGGAATGTTGGTATAGTATTTGATGGCCTTGGAGAGAGAGATTGAGGTTTCGACCTCTTGCTTCATGCTAGAGCCAAATGGACCCTTCTTCATTAAGTTCTAGCACGTTAGTTTGTGCCCTGCAATTCAATGCCACCGCCTTCTTCAGATAAGACACATAAAAGGCTAGATGAATGTTTGAGTGGATTGGAAGAGCATCGTAAATAGATTTCTAAGCTCTTGTTAACCACTTCTATTTAACCATCAATTTGGGGGTGATATGCAGTGTTCAGTTTCAACTAGGTACCCTGAAATTTAAATAGCTCTTGCCAAAATTTGCTTATGAATGTGAGATCCTAATCCAACACAATGGAAGTGGGCATGACATGTAACTTAAAAATGTAATCCATGAATGTTTATGCTACTAAGGAAGGTTGGCTTGATGGTTCCCAAGTGCCATCTTCTAGTTGCATATCATTCCACTAGATTAGTACTTCTCCATTGTGTGCAGGCATAACTGACTCTCTCTAGTAGCTAATACGGCTTCAGGCTAGAGCCAAATGGAGCCTTGTTCATCAAGTCTTCGCAAGCTAGTTTGCACCCTACAATTCAATCCCACTACCTTCTTCAGACAAAACACATGAAAGAATGGATGAATCTTTGAGAGGGTTGGAAGAGCCAATTTGTAAGCAATGTGTCCAATACATTGGATGATTATATAAGGTACACAAAACTTTGGTACTCGTTTCTAGTGGATTTTATTTTTTAGGAAGGTATGTTTATAGGATTGAAGGCAAAGAAACCTCTGATCCCTTTTTGCAAAATAGTGTTATGATCAATGTTGGTCAGCTTGTTGCTTCTTTCTCTTTTGAGCCATAATCAAATTCTCCTCAAGAGTGTGGAGAATAGCTTCTTTGGTGTGGGGTGTGTTATCCACTACATGAACCTTGGAGGTGCCTAGTAAATAGGAAGTCGTTGATAGGGGTTTTGGGCCATAGACAACTTTATATGGTGTCATTTTAGTAGCTCCATGATAAGTGGTATCGTAACACCATTCTACAAGGGGTGGCCATTGTGCCCATTGGTGCTACTTTTCTAAGTGAATCATCGCAAATATATTTCTAAGCACTTGTTAACCACTTATGTTTGACCATCGATTTGGGGATGATACGCCATGTTCATTTTCAACTAGTTATCCCAAAATTTAAACATCTCCTGCCAAAATTTGCTTATGAATGTGAGATCCTAGTCTAACACAATGGAAGTGGGCATGCCATGTAACTTAAAATCTAATCCATGAACACTTATGCAACTGAGGAAGGTGTAAATGGGTGTGATAAAGCACAAGAATGAGAATATTTAGAAAGGTTATTGACTACTGCAACGATGATGAATGATTTGTTACTTACTTTTGGAAGACCCATTATGAAATCCATAGAGACATTAGTCTAGATATTTGTTGGGGTTAGTAGTGGTTGCAATACCCCAAGCGTCTTCACCATCTCACCCTTGTTTCTTTAAAATGTGTCACAAGCAGATACAAAATCATGGATGTTTGCTCTCATGCCTTCCTAGAAGAAGGAGCGCTTAGCTCATTCATAGGTTTTATGAAAGCCATAATGATCCACTATAGGCGATGAATGCAATTCCTCTAAGACCCTTTGTTTTATAGCAGAAATTTTTACCAAAACAATGTGCCCCTTATACTTCAAGGTATCTTGTTTCCATGTATACCTTTAGAAGGATTGGGATCTTCTGAAGCCTTTGGATGAGTTGAACCATCATGTTTTTTTTCAACCATTCTTGATAGGTTGCATTGATCCATTATGGAATAGGTAAGGATAAGGCAAAGAGGGATCCTTCCTCTTCGTATTGAGGTGATAAAGCATCAACAACCACATTTTATTTACATGTCTTATATATGATCTCATAATCATACCCAATCATTTTAGTGACCTGCATATGTTGCTCTAGTGATGATAATATTTGTTCTAGAAAATACTTCAAACTGTGATTGTATGTCTTGATCTGGAAACACATCCCAATGATATATGGGCACCAAGTCCCAACTACATGAAGGATTTTCATCATCTGTTTCCCGTAGGTGGATTTTCCTAAGTTGTGATCATACAATTGCTTACTGTTGAATTCCAAGGGACACCCTTCTTGCATCAAGACCACGTTGAGCCCTTTGCTTGAGGTATCATATTCCAAGACAAAAGTATTAGTGAAATCTAGCACTACTAAGATTAGAGTAGTGCACATGGCATCCTTAAAGGCTATGAAGGATTACTTAATGGCCTTGCTCAATTTAAAGGCATTTCTTTTTAGCATGTTTGTTAAGGGAGCAACAATTTTTCCATAAATTTTCACAAACTTCGTGTAGTAGCTCATCAATCTTAACAACTTGTGCAAGCTCTTCAAGGTCTTGTGGCAAGGCCAATCTTACATAGCTGCAATTTTCTTGGGATCTACTTTCACCCCATCTTGATTGATAATGTGACCTGGGTATTCAACCTCTGAATCCCCAAAAGCACATTTGGAACGTTTGAGGAACAAATGGTGGTCTGGTAAGAGTTACAAGGTTTTATCAACATGCTCGATATGGGTTTCCCACATTTTATTGTAGATTAATATATCATGAAAGAAGACCGACACAAAATTGCATAGGAAAGGTCAAAAAATCTTGTTCGTGAAGCTCTGAAAGGTGGATGGAGGATTGTAGAGTCCAAAGGGAAGCACTAAAAACTCATAATGACCTTCATGTGTGCGAAACATTGTCTTAGGGATGTCCACCTCCTTCATCCATATTTAGTGATGCCCTAAATGAAGGTCCAGTTTAGTGAAGAACTTGGCTTCATGGAGCTTGTCCAAGAGATTAACAATAACGAGAATGCAATTTTTGTCCTTGATGGTTAATGTATTGAGATCCTAAAAATCAGGACAAATGTGCTAATTGACTTCTTTCATTAATACCATGACCACAAGTGAGGAGAAAGAGTTGTTAATGGGAATCATGACTCCACCCTCCAATAGTTCCTAGATGATATTTTCAATTTCATTGTTTTGTGCAAAAGGATGCCTATAACAATGCACATTGGGTGGTTGACTACCTAGAAACGAGGGATGTCATGGTCATGTTCACCCATGAAGGCAATAAGTTGTGGGGTGTTTCAAATACTTGTTGATGATTATTTGGGACCAGTTACAAATTAGTGTTAATCTCTTGTTGGGGGTGGGGGGGGCAGGGTATCCACTACCTGCATAGCATTGAATTGGGGTATAATACCTGAGCGACTCTCTTTAATAACTTCTCCATATGGTGAGAGCCAATAATTTGAGGTGAATAATATGTAAGCCCCTTGAGGGTGTGTTTCTTCCCTTCTTTAGTAAAACTCATATATAATTTCTTGAAATACATGGTGATGGGTCCCAAAGTGTGTAACCATTCTACATGAAGAACTACATCACAACCACCCATATCAATAGAAAACATGTGGGATTTGAGATGATACTCTCCCATTTGAAGTTTCACATTTTCACGTCGACCTTCATGTTTCATCATACCACCATTGGCTATCATAATTTGAAAATTATGTATAGCCGAGACACAAAAATGGGTTTCTTTGACCACTCTTTAATGGATAAAATTGTGGGTGTAACCATTGTCAATCAAAACAATCACCTTGAGGTTCTTGATATAACCAATCAACTTAAGAGTTTGGGGTCCATAAAATCCAAATAAAGCATGGAAAGAATTTGGGGTTCCTTGCAAGGAGCTTGTACGGTTATTTCTTTTTTACAATGAGAGGTTGTTTCTTCACAGTATGGGTTAGTAGTGTCTTCAATTGGGATTTTCTTTGAGTGGTATTGGAGGGATACATCCATGTGAAATAGTTCATATCCTTTACATTTGAGCCCTTTGAAATACCACACATCACAATTATAACAAAGTTTGAGGCATTGGCGTTCAACCATCACTTCCAAGACAACTTTTGGATTCACAAGAGCTAAGTAGTCGAGGGACTGGGGGTCATTTTCAAAGGAGGGTGAGGGTGAGAAGTGAATGAAGGTCTTTTGGTTTGTGCATTTATCACCATTTCAACTTCTTTAACTGCCTCATGGGCCTCCAACCAAGTAGTTAGGTGTTGCATCACGACTTGTGCTTTAATTTCCTCCTTGAGACCATAGATGAAACATTCTTTTAAAAAAATTAGACATGCCCTTTGTGCACATTTCCAATTGCTCAATGGTTGCTATAAATTCTATAAATGTTCTCATCTGGCATAATTTTGTCAGTCATCCAAAATAGTGAGTGTCGCATTCAAGATGAGCATAAATGGCCTTCACAAACTAGCTCCAAACAGTGTAGCCTCCATAATCTTTCTTATACCATTGCCAATATTTTGAATCCAAATATAAGACCCCCAATTTGAGTTTCATTAGGTCATTAGTAATTCCATGGAGAGAGAAATAGTGTTCTATTTGAGTAACCCAACCAACTGGATCAGAATTATCAAATTTGTTCATGTCAACTTTCTAAAAGAAGTGTCATGAATTGTGTCCTAGAAGGGAGTGTGATGATTTTGGTTATCCGAAAAGATCATGTTAGTGTGCTACTCATCATTTGTTGAAGATTCCCTAGTGGGTGGATCCATGTGTTCTTCTAGTCATTGGATCCCCTTGGATGTACATATCAATCTTACCAGGTTTATGAGCTAAGTAACTTGTTGGGAAATTTGTGAGAGTTCACCACCTTGATGGTCAACCTTTGCCTTGAGCTAAGAAACTAAGTCATCATGCTTCAAGCACTTATTGTATAATTCCTCAATTTCAGTTCTTCAATTTTTTTCCTATATGAATGGACTAAAGACCCTATTTTTTTTTCTCATTCACATAATTATTCAATGACAATGCCAACTTAAAGCTTTGTATTTAGTAGGATGGCATTAGGTTTCTTTCATAAATATGTCCACCGAGAACACATGGGAGGTTTAAAGTTGATTTTTTCATGCCTATGCACCCCTCAAGACCTCTCTTTCCTTCATTTTTGACTAAAATATCCAAAACATTTAAGAAAATGTATGTTGTGTTCAAACTCTATAAAGACTGCTAATTTTGTTATGTCAAATTGGGTAAATGTGCTTCTATAAAATACATGCATACCTTTTGAAATTTCATGTTTATGGTAAGCCAACTAGGGCATGTTGTAGTGACCTAGGTTTTTCACAAGACCCACCTATCATATTATCACAATTTGTCTTCATCTATCACCCATAGGCCTACTGAAATGGCATTTTGGTTCCTTTTTCTCTTCCAGACTACTTCGTGCTCGAGCCAAACTAAGTAAACAGGTATAAATGATATAATAATCACATTATGATCGTAGAGTAAATAATATAATGATCATACCATTACATGCTCTCTCTATTGTTTCTATATAACAATCATATTAGGATCGTAGAGTGATAGGGGTTTTATGTGTTGTTTTCTATATAACAATCATATTAGGATCGTAGAGTGATAGGGGTTTTATGTGTTGTGTACTTTTTTCCATTATGACATTATATATGACAAGCACAAAAGTTGTAAAGCAACTTAGTCCTTGCCTTTGGTATAACAATCATATTAGGATCGTAGAGTGATAGGGGTTTTATGTGTTGTGTACTTTTTCCATTATGATATTATATATGACAAGCACAAAAGTTGTAAAGTAGCTTAGTCCTTGCCTTTGGTAATGCTAAGAAAAACAAATTGTAATAAAAATCTTTATATAATTCTACATATTAATAAGATAAAATTATGCTTAAATAGAACATTTGCATTGAAAATATCCAATGTATGGTTTACTAGTGTACAATGTAAATAACAAATATTTGTAAATGATATGAGAAAACAATTTACGACAATATTGCATTCAATGTCACAGTGGATGCTAAAGACATAGGCATATTCCAAACAACACGAGCAGCAGAGCAGCTAAGTCCCTGCCTTTTGGGATTATTGTCCTTGCTCGGATTGTTGTCATTGCTCACAACGTAGAAAAGACTCCAACTAAGAGAAAAATTGCATTTTTCAAACCAACCGAATGACCAAACAAAAGCTAATTGTGTCGATAACAACAAAGCCATAAATCGACCACTAGCTTAACCAGAGGGACTAGGTGAAGTCGGACCAATTGCGTAGGAGCAAGCAGCAATAATATAGGCAACAAAGCACATCTAGGGGTGGGAAAAGCATAAATTCCACAATCAGTAATAGCACGAGTAGCAAAGCACATCTATGGGTGGGAAAAGAATAAGAGCCTATAGAGCATGCACTAGTTGACCCTTCATCCATTGATTCAGAACCTCATCACAAAAACAACTATGCAATTAATGGAGATGTCAACCTTTAGATTAATATGCTTTCACAATAAATTCAGCAGCAAGGATTTCTTTGAAGTGTAAGAAAATGAATTTAGCTTTGCACTCTACTTGACTATGTTCGCTCACAATATGTAGAAAAAATGTAATTTTTCTATTCATTTTAATTTTGAATTTAATGGAATGTGGATATTTTTCTATACTACTATTTAGTTATTTATTTTATTTTTTTCAGATTGAAAAAACTATAAATTTTTTAATATAAAAATATTTAACATAAATCTTCCTCTTATTAAAAATAAATAAATAAAACAAGACGTGTTGTAACTTAGTTTTATCAAATTGATCAAAGTCGAACACTTAGAATAGGTTTTCATAAATCGATGCAGTTTGGTTTATGCATGTGTCTTAGAACTTCTGGGTGCCTGGGCCACACTGTACCTGGCCTCTAGACTCGATGTAGATATCCTTCAGGTACTTGGAGATTCCAGGATCGTCATTGAGTGGCTGAACAACAGAGGAAATCTTCAAGTGGTCTCCCTCCTTGCATGGAAAGATAGAATTAGATTTTTACAATCAACATACAAAAAGCTCAGCCACATTCATATACATCATGAACAAAATCATGTTGTTGACCAACTATCAAAGGCAGCACTTCAGAAACCTTTGGGAGTCATTTCTTATAATCTATGGATAGAAGGTCACGAGGCCCCCCCCCCCCCC
>CBVK0100074742.1:24429-41443 GCA_900067695.1 Picea abies
GCCCCCCCCCCCCCCTCTTTCTATCTTTGCACTAAGACCAGTCAGTGGGCATACTTGATATGAAAACAGGACACTTTATGATTTTCAGGCTCTCTTTCTTCATCAATATCTCTTGGTTGCTCTCTTCAAAAACCTTCAGTAGTTTTTTGTATTGACCTTTCATTACCTCGCATTTCTATTTGAACTTTCACCTCAAGTTGGTTGAAAGACCGCCAATGGTGAAATTTACAAATTACTCGTACTTATATGCGAATGTATAACTCTTGTAATGAGCACCAATTATATATTAATATATAATTGGGAAATTTTCATGTTGGAAAAAAAAAGCTTCTCCTTAAAAAGTATCTCTACACACTATTGCATGTCGACATAACCATAAGCATACGCAGTAACTTCGATTCTTCTTAGTCTGGTTCGTTGAGCTATTGAAAGATATACCATTTGAACAGAAAGCTTTAATATGACCAGAATCTAAAAACAATGTAGCTAGTCACACTAGAGTTTTTTAACAGTGGTACTTGACTTTCCAAATCATGAGGCGATTTGAGAATTTTATATTGTCTACCTGTAGGAAATGAGGAAGGCCAAATGAGGTAAGCATATACCAATCATCCGAATGGTCCTTAATTTAAATTTGGTTGGAAATGATGCAAAGAAACCATGAACAAACTAATATCTCAAAGCAAAGATTTCACAAGTTTCTTTTAAGCATTTGTTTATGAACATATTAAAGTAGAAAATTCCAAAAGGTGAAATAAATATATAACAAAAATGGATTTTTTTGCTTGCTCATCAAGGTGGCTTAAGTTATTCTGTTGTGGAAGGCAAGAAAATAGCTGGAATAGAGTTTTTATGCGCCAGAAAGAGCTCCACATACTACCTCTGTTCGATTTTGATGGAGATTTACCATTTATTGGTGAGGCACTCAGTATAAGACCGCTAGATATGGATCGAGCCTTGTTGTCGATAGTTCAGCATTATGCCAGCAGAATGATAGATCATACCGGGCATACTACTTGAGTGTCCATTCTCTCACATGATAACATCCCCATTTCCTCCTATTTCCCTCCTCTCAGCTAGGCAACCTATGGGACAAGCACTCAACCATGCAATCCATAGAATAATTTTCAAGTGGCCAACCTATATAAACATAGTTTCATCTATCCATTTATTCCTGGTTAGAAGTATGTTATTCAAACAGATCCATAGGAATTATAGCCATTCCATTTCATAAACTAGTTCCATCTCTTGATTCACTTATTCTCACCGGGTCACCAAACCAGAGCCAATGATACTGTTTAAAATGCTATAAATGGTTGTATTAGGTTTTATCCTGATAAAACTAGGGTTAAAATTTATAGGGTTAGGGTTCAAGTCCTTTTGAGCATGGCTCGGGTTCTTAAGAATGAGTTGTACTTGATTTGAGACCTTTTATGATCGTGGTGTGGATTCCATGAAGGTGGCATCTCGAATGCAGAATTTTTTGTGCAAGATGGTGCATGTCTCTCCAAGAATATCAAGGTCCATGTTCGCTCAGCTCGTGTCGTCTCTGTTATGTTAAAATTACAAGGACATGGAACTAGGTATGAAGATAAGATATGTATTTGAGATTATGTATCAGCGGAGATGATTATCAGTCTAAAACGAAGAATGCACAACCTGGACTAAGCGACTCAGGGGCTGTTGGAGAAAGCTCAGCATTGAAAGTGGTGAGGAGTAGAGATATTGGATGGGAGGCATTTATGAGAAGCTTAGAGAACATGGGTTATTTCAGGGGCCTTCTTCAACTATCTCAGCTCTCTCAGATTGATTTGGCAATTTGATATTTCTTTCTGCAATAAGGGAAGAAGCAAAAAATGAGGTAAGTAGGGTGTAAATTTTTTTGTCACAGGTAAGAAATTCACAGTCAATGATAATTAAATATAGAAAATATATATGTCTTTCTTTATTTATATGCCTTATAGTTGGTATGGTTGATTACCTATCTTGTTGGTTGACAATGTGTTTGAAGCAAAGTTCTTTCGGCTCCCCATTCTTTCTTTGGTAAAGCAAATTTCTTCCTGCTCCCCATTCTTTCTTCAGGTATGGGAGTGTAGCCATGCGAGTAGACGCCTCCAACCTTAAGATTTTGGCGTGTGATAGTCATTTCTTCGACTAGAATGTGAATCTCTCTCTTCTCGACATATTGTTACATATTGCAGTGGAAATATTGTTCCCAGGTCTCAGGTTAAGCAACTTACATTGCTAGCAAGCTACATGCCACTGACCAAGTGCAAGTGAAGGGAAGTTGGCAAGTGGAGGGAAATTGGCTAGTGGAGGGCAATTGTCAACTCACTTCACTGGCAAGCGGAGAGTAGTTGGCAGCTCATAGAGACACCGAAGTCAGTTGATGGACTATGATTATATGCATCTGGAAACATTAAGCATTTAATGTTTCAAATTAATGCTAAGTTGAAACTTAGCATTAATTCACTTTACTTCCTCCATATCCGTTTTATTAAGATTCAAGCCTTGCACTTCCTAAGTTTTGAAGCAGATTGCCTCGATATGGGGCCAAATAAAGATTTAAACTTAAAACTTAGGACAAAACCTAAATGAGAGTTGGAAAATGTTATGAAAATTTTAAAACTTTGATTAAAATACTTAGTTTATGTGCCCTAGTAATAGAATCTTGAAAATTTGATTACTCGGAGTCCTTAGCCCAAAGGGAAGGGACTAATAAAGTTCTCACCACAATTGATGAATTTGAAATCGTAAGAGATTGATTTAGCTAGTTGCTAGCAGTTTCTGTGACTATTAATCATACATAACGGTGTGATATGCGTTGACTTAGTATTAGTTTTCTTTGACTTATTTAAATATTAGCCATTTAACCAAAGTTTTAACAAAAACATGTTTGTGAGTTATTAGTTTAAAGCATTTTTCTAATGTTTGATTAGTAATTTAAATAATCCTGTTATTGCAGAGCCACCCAAATTTTACACCTCAATCTTAGTTTAAAGCATAAGTTTTTCCCAATTGAATAATGTTTCAGAGAGCAAGGTGGATTAATGCTAAGTTTCAACTTAGCATTAATTCCAAACATTAAATGTTTAATGTTTTTGGACAAATTATTTTGCAATGTCGAGTGGTGGCTTGAGCGGTGTTGGTGTCTCATAGTAACAGTTGGCAACCGTTGTGTTCAGTGTCCAGACAAAGCTAGCGAGGAAGCCAAGTGTTTCATGCATGTCAGGTAGCTGTAGATGGGCTTTCAAGCTAGCTGTAGCTGGGCTTTCAAGCTAAATTGACTTGGGCAACCTGCATTATATGCTAAAATAGTTCATCCTCGTTGAGTTCTTTAAATTCCTGCTCTCTGTAATTGAATCTTCATATCTGCTCTCTGTAATTGAATCTTCATATAAGTAAGGAAGTTATTACAGTGTCTTTATCATTTAAGATGACATCGAGCGAGAGACCAGAAAACCACGCACGGTGGGATCACAGCTGATAGACGCAGGTGCCCAGATGCTTCAGAAATTCAAGCCTGTTAATAAGTTTGAACAGGTATTTGCTTTCTCGATCTTCTTCTTTTAATTTCCTAAAGTGTTGGCATATTGAATTACTAGAAGAGAACCAGGATCTAGATTAATACAATTTGTTTACAGCATGTATGCACCTGGGCAATATATGGACACGATATGACCAGACAGATCGAAACACACCACTACGTGGCCAGGGTGAACGAAGATTTCTTGCAGTGTGTTGTGTATGATTCATATACTATCGATGCACGTGTCATAGGAAAGTTGGCGAAATCCCATGATTTTTTTGAATTTTTAGCTGCAGTTGATCCTCATGTTAGTATGACACCATTTTGAATTCAAGCCATGGATGTTAAATTTGAGCAAAAATATTTGTTGGGTTTTCAGGTGTGGAATATATCATATCAGAGCACTTGTTAGAGCACTTGTTTGAGGCACTCCCTGAAGAAGAACAGAAGCTTTAGCATTCTCCACATTTAGTTGGATCCCGTAGTAAGCCAATCCAATCCCTACTCCTACTGCCATTACCAGAATCATCCTCCAGCGAGCCCAACGTGCAGACCATAGGCTCTTGCTTTTGCTAGTTTCTTGGGATTTAAATCTCTTGCTATTGCAATATCGTCTGGGATTCTATTTCCATTCAATTTGGCCATGTTTGAAAAAATCTCCATCGCTTCATCGGTTCTTCCTTTCATGGCCAGCCATCTCAGGGAATCTGAAACCAATGGCAGGATTCTGATGCAGTAGACCAGGGGCAGTGCGGAAATCAAAACATATGTCTGTCTCCAGGAGGATTGAGTGACGTAGGCCATGGGGGGGAGGACAAGGAATCCTGCTGTGAAGAAAAAGAATATGTATTGCCCCACTTGGCCTCTCCATTTCCGGTCAAGTGACTCGGTTGATAATACTAGACAACAGGTTCCGATGCCTGAACGGGAAAATCCGTTTGCAAAACGCAGTAATGTGTATATCCAGAAGTTTGGAGGAAGGGCAGTGAGAAATCATGTGGAGACTGATAACAGGCATGCCAGCATCAATGTTCTTTTTCTGCCTAAACACGAATCTGCCAAGCGTCCCAGAAAAGCTAACCCTGCAAGTTGATTTCCAGACAAGTTAAGTAATTGATCATATAGAAATCGTTACAGGTTTTGAGATGAAACAATACAATCTTGATCAGCCTGTACCGTTCTTTTTTTCTTCTTCTTAGAATTTCATCCATGGCATTTTCGCAACAACTATACCTTAAAAACTTCCCAATTTAATGTTGGTTTGTTGCAGTTTTTATGCAATCATTTTGTTAAAGAAAAGGGGATTCATGCCTAGTTTAACTTTCTCCAGTGAGCCTATTTCAAGGGACGAAGGCCTCCATGTGATTTCCATGTTTGTTGTATAGGTTTGATATGAATGGATAGCATTTATGTTGCCAATGTGGCTTACATTTAAATGGAAATGAAACTTCGAACATTAGGATATGGTTTTTGTACCCTATTGAATAACGAACTTGATGAGGGCAAATTAAGGAAGACAGTTTGTGATGTTGTAGAGATTGAAAGAGAATTTGTATGTGATGTTATTATGTGAGACCTCGTGGGAATGAATTCTACACTTATGAGTCAATATATTGACTTTGTTGTTAACAAATTGTTGGTGAGCATACTCTCAAGTTCCATATTTTGCATTAATCAAAACCATTGCATAATATTTTTATGATTGATGTCATGATCCACTAGTATTATAGAGGGGTGGATGAAGGTTTGATTCTTAATTTTTTTTTTCTGTGATGCATCCAACTTCCTTAGGATGTGTTAAAGCTTATGACGCACAAAATTCTTTTGATTGGATAGAATTGATCTCTCTTAAGTAAGTGATTACACTGAGTGATGATATTTTAAATTTGGTTTAAGGTAGTTTGTAGAAAGATTTGGTATTGACTTGATAGTTTGGTGTTATTCAGGGAAAAAGAAAATTTCTTTGAGAAAAGATTAGGATACTATAAGAACTCCTCTATTATATATGTCCAGTTTGAATGGAAATTGGACTCTTGTGTTTAGTTTAGATGAAGATTTTTGAAGGCACACTTCAAGTTCAAGATGACGTGGGATATCCATCCAATCCCATTTAACTGCTTGGAATTTTTCTTAAAGTATTACATGGGTTCTCTATGTCTCCAAGTCAACATTAATGTTTTAATGATGAAGTGCCATCAACCTATCGAGGCCTCAACAACTCCCCATGTCGATTGACATGAGGAACCACCTTTAAATTTTGATTGAGTCTCATTAAGTGACCTTTACTTTCTCTTAATTTTGTTCTTTCAAGTTAACTTGGTGATTACATGTTGTAGATTGTGTTTGCATTACTTGACCGATATTTCTAGTTTATGTACGTACATCTTTAAGTTGATTTTTCTGTTCATGCATTTGTCGCATTGCATGCACCCTAGTTTAAATGTTTTTGTGTTTCTTGGATTTGAATTGCTCTGAGTCCTGACCTATGTCAAAGTTTCATTCAACTTTGTCAATGATTTTTGAAGCATTTGTGCAGCATTGGTTGGCTCAAAACTAAGTTTCAACAATAATCGACATGTTTTCCAAGTACTCAATATTATGTGCTCTAGACACTAGTGGCTTCTTTTTGTGGATTAAATCTCTCAACTATCGATGAATGATGATAGTTTTAATTAGCGCCTTGAAATCCAATATAATAGAGATGTAAATAAAATTCAACTCAAGCTAAGAATCATTCCAAACCAAGCCTGGACTTCCATTAAAAATGTCTTTGCATGAAAATTTGTGTCTTAACTGAAATGAGTTTTTAACTCCAAAGCAAGCCTTCTACAGTTTTTTTCAGGATTGTGAACTCACCACAATTGTTAAAATCCAATTTTGACACCTACAAGTATCAAAAATCACAATTTGAATTTTCTACCAAGGATATTGGTTGGATTTCATTGATTATGAACATCACAAAATTTACATTAACATTGAGTCTGTGACCATTTATTTCAATGCCTAGCCAATTCCCGTCACTTTGCAAAAGACAAATCTTTGATCCGAAGTTTTTCAAGGTAGTTACATGCGAGTGAAGTCAGGTCACCTTTGAATGCTTTTAAATGTTAAATAGCATTTCAAAGTTTCTAAGGAGAAGATGTCTAAGATAGAGTCCAAAGAGTTAATCAAACATGAACTTCCAACCACTGTAAGAAAAACATCACTGAAAGTCTTCAAGATGTTTTAAAAGTTTGTTTGAAAGGAAACTTTACAAATTTCCCAAAAGTATTCGAGGCTTTCTCGAAGTTTAACTTTGAAAATCCCTTGAAAGATTTCAAGGCTCCCTAAAGTTTCAAACTTTTGAGAGCCCCTCAAAGTCTTTGGCCCATTTCAACTTTTTATTTTGAGACTTATTTGAAAATTTATTTAGGACTTCTTAAGGCTTCTTTTCATGTAATTTTCCAAAAGAGCCTAAACCCTTCAAGCTTTCCTCAAACTTCTTTAAGAGAGAACTTTAATAAGGCACTGAAAGCCTTCAAGATTTTTTCAAAGTTCATTCAAACGGGAAGTTTTGGAATTTCTCGAAAGCCTTTTGAACCCTTTTAAAACTTTATTCTAAATCTTGTTTGGAAAGCCTCAAAAAAATGTGGACCTTTATCAAAGTTTGACTTTGGAAAGTCCCGAAAAGTCTTTAGAGATTTCTCAAAGTTTAACTTTGGAAAGTCCCCAAAAACCTTCTAAGATTTCTCAAAATTTAATTTCAGAAAGCTCCCAAAAAGAGTATTTGAAGGATAAGTTCACAAAAGGAGACTAGCATAGGGTTCGATGAAAATATTTTAAAGTTGGATTAAATATGAATAGGTTGTTAAGATAGCCCTGTGGGTTAGCTCGAGTGGTTGAGTGTTGTGGTTACTACGAATGAGGTACCTGACCAGCGATTGTTGCTCTGATGAGGTTGTTGAACCTCACTCAATGTCCCCACCAGGTTAGGCATGTAATCAGGTCAACAGGCCTGTAATCAGGCCAACAGTTTACCTTGTTTACCATCCACAAATGTGGGGAAGTACTCGGGGATTTCCTGCAATTTTTTCGATTGGAAATTTTTTTTTTTAAAATGAGTAGGTTGTTAAGATTCTTATGCACACTTGACTCTAATATAACATTTAGGTGTAACACTAATCCGGATTATTTTTTAGGAATGATATGCAGACATAAATACAACAGAGATATAACAAAGAGATACATAGAGATGTGGCAAGGAACAAAGTAATACAATAAAGCTCAGAGTCTATTAATGATTGTTTGAAATACAAAAGATTGTAAAATGTAAAAACACACAAGCTAGCTAGAATGGTGGTAGCTTATCTCTGAGAAGAGATGTGTCGGCTACGCACATTCGCACGAAGTTGATTACAATGTGGATCCAAAGGCATTTTTATCATAAATCATAGATGAGAAAATCCTAAACATCAAAAACCTAACCCTAGGAGATGAAGCGCCAAAAGTCATGTGGGCCCCAGTGGGGTAAGTTGGTATATCAACTTTCCAGGATCATAACTTTTGCATATGATCTTCGTTTTAGGCTCACAATAGCTCATTGGAAAGAACTATATAAGGAGTACACATGTTTTCGTCACACTGTGGATAATGATTATAGTGTGACAGTGCCATGCCCAAAAAATGATGTTTAGGGCCTCAAAAACGACCCTGGAAGTTTAAGACCTAAAAAACTGTAAAAAATCTGCCAAAATGGAAACTGGTCTTTGAGCCAATGGAATGGGTGGGTTTCCATTGATATCCACCTAGATCAGTCCTCCCCCCTTAGGAAGTAATGGTCTCCATTGTGTCAAGTTCATGTATCAGATGAGAAAAATTTTGTTGAATCTGACCCCTGATGAACCACTTGCCTTGATGAAGAAACTGCCCTACTTTGACGACCCGATGGAGTTTTATAGTTTTTTTACAAGTGTCCTTTGTTTTGGTGTCCATGATACGATCAATTGTCACGTGTTCGATGTAGGAAGGATTGAGTTATGTAGGGGCCAACTTACTATTCGATCGCATCCAAAGTGTCTAGGAGAGGTGGAAAATATGGTCAGAGCAGTTCCACATTAAATATAATGTGCAAGCCAAGGAAAGGAGGAATACTTAATTCAAAATAATTCTCACCCACAACCTTGGTGATGGTGTAAGGCCCTGATCTAGGTGGATATTGGTGGCCACCCACCTATTCCAATTGGCTCCTCTTATATGTCTTTGTTCAGCACGTTCTTTTGTACTTCTTTGTAATTGTCGGTTCTACACTTCTGGGGATGTCTGAAGCCCCACGCACCCTTTAGGTGGATACTGGTAACCTCTCTCCTAATCCAATTGGCTTATTTTGTATGTTTTCATGTCGACACATCTTGTTGTACTTCTAGGGTCGTTTTGGGGCCCTAAATGTTGTTTTTTTGGCTCACCACAGTCAAATTGTAGACATAGGCAAATTTTGATGGCGGAATGTGTAGTTCTTTGAAAGACCTTTCCAACGGGCTATCACGTGCCTAAAACAGAGGTCCTATGCAAAAGTTACGACCATGGGAAGTTGAGGTACCAACTTACACCAACTTACCCATAGGTGCCCACATGACTTTTGGTGTTTCACCTTCTAGGGTTAGGTTTCTAGATGTCTAGGGTTTTTGCATTCATGAGTAATATAAAAAAGGCCTTTGGAGCCTCATTGTAATCCATTATGTTCAACGAATGTGCATAGAAGCCACAGCTCTTCTCAGAGATAGCTACCACCATTCGAGCAAGTGTTTTCAGTTCTGCAGTTTTATAGTTTTAGCCTATTTCATTATTCAATAGAAGATATTGTTCTCTAGATATATTTGTTATTATTCATATCAATGTGTTTATTGTATTCAATATGTTAATCAATTCGGTCCACTCCTAAATCTAGATCAATGGTATTAGAGCGGTCTACTCTTCATTTATTTTTTCTTCGTACATGTCCCCAACAAGATCTGGGTACAAGAAGTTGGGACTCGAACCAATCGACCCATTGCAAGATAGACTGCGTCGAGCCCGACAACAACCCATGGGGGACGAAAAGAAAGATGATGGAGCAGGGGATCCTATTAAAATGTTGCTCGAGGAAGCCCTCGCATGACAAATGAACGAAATGATGGACAACTTCGCGCAAATTCTTCGACAACTTCCCACAGGAGAAGCACCTTCATCAAGTGTCCATGCAACCCCCTTCAAGGTATAGGTAAATTTTGATATTCCATTATTTGAAGGACTGATAGATGTGGATGTTGTAGATAAATGGTTGAATATGATCGAAGGGTATTTTTTGGTCCACAATTTTTTCGATAAGGAAAAGATCACTTTTTCACTCCTCAAGGTCGTTCCCCATGTTAAAGAGTGGTGGGATACTTACTCTGAGAAAAGGGCAGTAGAGGAATCTGTAGTGTTTGTAGTGGACTCTACATGGGATTCCTTTCGGTACTCCATCAAAGAACAGTACTACTCTGTTGGAAGCTACGAGGACCAATACACTAGATGGACCACCCTATGTCAAGAAAGGGACCAGACAGTACCAGATTTCACCAATATTTTCCATACCCTGAGCACCAAATTGGGTATCAAAGACTCTGAGTGTCATCTGGTGCTCAAATGTTGTGGTTGTTTGAATAGATACATTCAAACAGAAATGGAGTTTCTAGACATCGCCTCATTGGGCACGGCTTATAGATACGCGGTCAAGATCGAGCAAAAATTTAAGCCTAAAAGGTGAGAGATTGGATCTGCAAACCCCTCATAGTCAAAGCAGGGAAAAGGCATCCCCAACCCACATAGCAAGGGACCAAGTCGATATGGCCACCCTCAGTACAACCAATCCAAGCCACAACACAAGAAGGGCAATGAGAAGACGATGAAGGACATGGGAAAATGGTGTGAGTACCATAAAATCCCTTGGCAAAACACCGAAGAATGTCTCTCCAAGCAGTCACTCATGGATGAACTGAAGGCTTCTGAGTCAGAGGTTGATTTTGATTATGAATCAAATCCTAAAGGAGGGAAGCAGATTATCGATGTTGAACCCAATGACATTATCTCTACCATGAAAGTTCGACCAAGAAAACTAGAAGAACCAGAGGAAGGAGAACACCTCTTTTACTCGCAAATGTGGGTAAAGGCAGCTCCGCTTCATTTCATTATCGATAGAGGGAGTCAGAAGAACCTGATTTCAGCTAATATCATCAAGCGGTTGGGCCTGCCAACGACACTACACTTGCATCCCTACACCATCGGCTAGCTTCACCAAGGAAGAGATCTTCATGTCATCCAACAATGATGTCTTCCCTACGACATCAAGTATTTCAAAGATGAGTTATTATGTGATACTCTCCCCTTGAAATTTGTGATGTTCTTTTAGGACAACCATATTTGTGGAAGCGTCATGTTGTGTATGAGTCTAGACCCCGCAGTGTTATTATTAATTTGGGTAGACAATTGTACAGGATACCAGAGGTAGCATCGCCTACTGCTATTTCTTTAATCTTTGCTAAGCAATGCAGTAAGGTCATCTCACAGACCAAGAAGTTCGTCTTCTTTGTGATCCTTGCTCACAGTAAGCAGAAGGTCGTCACCACATCTGTGGCCTCTACACAGAGCCTCTCTTTGCAATAGAAGCAAGTGGACAGGATCATGGAAGAATACAGAGACATCTTCTCCTCACCTACACGGGTACCGACACACTGCCAAGTCAAGCATCCAATTGATCTGACCCTCGACGCACCTCTACATAATGCACCAGTATATCGTCACTCGCTGATGGAAAATGATGAAATCAGACGACAGATCCAAGAGATTCTTCAAACGGGGCACATCAGACCCAACTCCTCCTCTTGCGGAATCATCATTATACTGGTGCAGAAGAATGATGGGATGTGGTGACTCTGCATTGATTACAGAGCCTTAAACAAAATCACAGTCAGGAACCGGTACCCCATTCCTAGGATTGATGACCTTCTTGACCAACTCAAGGGGGGAAATTTCTTCAGCAAGATTGACCTAAAGCTTGGCTACCACCAGGTTCCCATCAAACCAACTGATGTATGGAAGACAACCTTCAAATCTAAAGAAGGTCTCTTTGAATGGTTAGTCATGCCCTTTGGCTTAAAAAATGCACCAGCCACATTCATGAGGTTGATGGATGATGTATTGAGACTCTTCACCAACTCCTTTGTGGTGGTATATTTGGATGACATCCTCATCTTCAGTAGAATATGGGAGGATCACATGCAAGATATTCAATAGGTTTTGAGCACTCTGTGACAGCACAATCTATATGCAAACTTGGAAAAATGCTCTTTTGGAATGAACAAGGTCCAATACTTGGGATACATTGTTGATGAGCATGGGGTACATGTTGATCTAGCTAAGATCCAAGTCATCTATGACTGGCCAGCCCTGACCACATTGACCGAGCTTTAGAGCTTCTTGGTACTAGCCAACTTCTACCGACGGTTCATTTTAGGATTCTCCCATATTGCATGGGCCCTCATCCAAGTGACCAAGGGAGGTGGTAGGGCCAAGTTCATGTGGGGTAAGGAGAAGCAACGAGCATTCGATGATCTAAAGCATCACTTGTGCTCAGCTCCAATACTCTCCTTTCTAGATCTACAATAATTGTTCGAGATTGAGACTGATGTATCTGACTATGTTGTGGACGTAGTTCTCACTCAGTACGGGCATCTCGTGGCATACCATAGTGAGACACTCTCTGATATTGTCCGTAAATAATCCACCTATGACAAGGAAATGTATTCCATTGTACAATCCTATCATCAATGGAAACATTACATTCTAGGAAAAGTGACGATCATACACATTGATCACAAGCCTATACAATTCATACAGACACAGGGGAAATTGCAGAACGATCGCCATCAGAAGTGGTCCACCTACCTACAACAGTTCCATCTCAACATCAAGTATAAGACATGTATCTACAATCATGTCGTTGACTCCCTCATTCGGCCTCCTATGGCTGCACTAACCACTATTCTCCATTCCTGTGGACATGAAGCATCTGAGTGGCCTCAACTTTATTAGCAAGATCTAGACTTCACCACCACCTATCATCCCTTGGGTACATGCACAGCTGTCACCAATTTTAACATTCAAGACAGACTATTATGCCACCTAGGCCATCTTTATGTTCCTACAAGCGAGTGTGCAAAGTTGATTTGGGAAGCCCATTACAGTCCAATGGCAGGACATTTTGGCGTGGAGAAAACTGGGGTCATTCTTCAGAAACATTTTTATTGGCCAAAACCTTGATAGGACGTCGGCAAGTATATCAGATCTTGCATTGTATGTGCCACTGCCAAGCCATCCATCAAGAAGAAAGGCTTATACACCCCTCTTCCTATTCCCTATAAGCCTTGGGAATCCATCTCAATGGATTACATGTCTGGCCTGTCATCCACCAAGTAGGAAAATGATTGTGTATTTGTGGTCATTGATCAGTTTTCCAAGATGGCCATCCTCACATCCTGCAAAAAGAATATCATAGCGACAGATACTGCCAACCTCTTCTTCGAACGAGTGTGGGTCCACTTTGGGATACCACAGACCATCATCTCCAACCGGGACAACACGTTCATCAACACATTTTGGTCGAGTCTCTGGTCTCAGTTTGACACCAAGATCACAAAATCCATTGCTTTCCACCCCCAAACAAATGGCCAAACTAAGGTCGTCAATCGGATGATTGTGCACATCCTGTGCATGTACAATTCTAAGCATCTGTGTATATGGGACGAGAGTCTCCCCTATGTTCAACACAGTTACAACAGGGGTCTACATAGCTCCACCGACCTAGCCCATTTCAGGTGGGTCTGGGATTCCAACCCTTGGGACCCATTGATGTTGCACTTCCTCTTGCCACCGCACAGACAGACTCTTCCCATGATAAGTCTGCGATCAACAAAGCCACCAGATTCATTAAGTGGATTCGACACATCCGCCAATAGGTCCAGGAGATTTCGCAAAAATCCAATGTGTTAGCACTTTGTAAATTTGTTTGGCTGAGAAAACAAATGACAGAGGTAACCTACAAACCAAATTAAAGACTGGAAACTAGCCTTTCCAATCTAGAGAGGGCTCTCTTTGAGACCTAGTCTATGATATATGAAAGACTTTGGATTATCGGCTAGATTTATGTGTTTGGGAAATGTATATGGTTTCGCTGGCAGGAAAATATAGAACTTTGGGCTATGGAATCAACCTCCTGAAAGTGAGAGAAATAAATGACTGGTAAATGAAACTTTGAGAGGATAAATGCTAAATAGGAAATGGTCTTTCAATTTAAATGTCGTCGTGTATGGCAGAAGAAAAAGTACATAAAGAAAATCAAAGCACCATTAAAGATGGATTCTAACTTACTTAGAAGAAAACACAAATTTTAAATGGCTAAGTCTAAAGCACCGTGTGATAAATTTTAAACTCGTCAAACGTTCCAATTTAAACAAAGAGAACAGACATGAATTTATAGGAAACAAGAAGTACATACATAGATAATATCACAGTACATCAAACCTCCACCATTAGAATCTTTTCGTCAAAGCTTTGGGACTTATGCATTGTTATTTCTATTCATATTCAAAGATTACATTCAAGAGTCCTCTGTCTACACTACTTTCCCAACCTGACTTACATTGAAAAGATATAATATATAGAAAAAACTACGCCCCTTGGGATGTTATGCCTCAAGCTCTTCTCCTAAAATTTTGGATTCAGTTACTTCCTCCCAGATGACCTTTTGAATAGAGTTTACTAAAAATGGAAACCCGACTACACCCAATTATAACATAACTGACATCTTCGTCTTAATCATTCAGTCATGAGTAAGATTCAATCATCAGGTTGTGATGCATCGATGTTTTCTTTTACCGAGTGCCCGAGTGATCGAGCACACTGTTGGAAACTCTACCACCTTGCGTAATGGGCTCTAGTTGTTGATGCGTGATCACTGGTTGTAGCATGCACATGGCGAATTGGTGTAGCAGATGTTCGTTTGCGGTCACTTGTGCAACTCGAGGTGGAAACGATGGTTGGGAGGCCACGCATCTCTTCCAAAACTGGCATGCATTTCACTTACACTTTTCCTAGGAAAGTTTACAACATCTACGCAATGAATATTCACCGCGCGGGTACCCCGTCAGAATTCTTGTTACCGGCAAGAAATGGGACACACGGGGAGAAATATTCCATCCCACGATCAAAAAGGACAAAATGGGTTGTCTCACTCATGCCTCTGGCCTCACCTGGAACCTTAAAAATCTAAGTGTTTTCCTAAGAGACTAGTTTCATATGTTCAGATTCTTCACTTTTCTCTACAAGACCACATTTCCTTTAATCTTTGCTTGAGTGCTGGTGAGAACTGTGCGGGAGTTATCCATGGCCGGTCTACATTCCTTGAAGTGATATGTGATTCTTTCCTCTCACACCCTTTGTTCCTCCCGCGGCTGAATGATTATGTCTTCCGCCTCTCTGAGTTGTCTTTTGAGCCAATTTGCATTCCCTGCTCGGCTCTGTGATGCTGGCGTTTCAAGATTCCTTTCTACCAACTGTCTTCTTAATTCTATGTTTTCCTGATACAATTTGGAAATAGCAAGTTTCTCTTGCTTCAGCTGTTGTGACGACTCTTGAACCTTCACGTTTTCATCACCTGACCTTTTTCGTCTTTCACCGCTTCCCTTGCTTGAAACTTCGACAGGTTCTAGTCGAATGGCATGCATGAGTAACCTCTCAGCAACAGACTGGGTGCGCGGTTCATTGGGAGCTTGGGTCTCCTTAGGCTTCTTAATCAACCTTGGCATGCCTCTTTTCCAGGGTGTTGGTTGGTGGTGTTGGTGACGGAAGTCACTCTTGGATTACAGTAGGAGCAGATCCCGACGCCCATCAGTTTAGGTCACGATTTGTTTATAAAAAGGGGTGATCAAATGGAAGTTAACTCAAAACAATGTTGTTCTAACTCCGAAACTAGGCCAGTTATGCAGGGGCAAGTGAGGTCTTAGATAAACTTTAGACAGTGAGTTGTAGTAAGGGTGAGTAGGGGGAAGACTTGTATAAGAGAACTGCAAAGGTCTGTCGTAAACATCAGGTTTCTAACAGACTGTAGGAGAAAACATCTAAACACAAGATCTTCTTACATTCAAACGCAGAAAACCGGAGAATACAACAATGCAACAATAAATCATTTATCATAACATAATTGCAATAATTCATGTGAATCAGTCAATCATGAACTCCCTCGGTATGAGATGAAAACTAGATGGGATAAGAAAATTGTATGTCATTAAACAAGAAATCTTCCATACAGATGCATAACCAGAGAACTAGAGTGTCTGTTAAAACCTTACAATCGGGAGCTTCGCTCTACCATCGATACCTTGAAAAAATATCAAAACTAAGCATACATACCCTAAACATTTGCCCAACAGAGGCCTACTAGACTTTCGGGATGAGGAGTCTCTTCAATCAAATCTGGCCTGCACTTCTCTGTCATACGCCACCTTAGTTCTGCATGGCTCGCGCCAGGGGGTAGTTGGGCCCTTAAATGTTGAATTAGCATGGGCAGGATTCCCTGGTGAGTCGAGGACTCGGCGTGGCTTCCATGGAAAGAACCAGTACAGAGGACCATCTCAGGTAGACTTTCAGCTAGGACATCCATACCTTGCAATTAATGAGTGAGGCGAGGTTTCAACCACCCTCTCTCTTCTTCATTCATTCTGAGCAGGTATCGGGCTTTAGATCACGTCGAATCGGCATCTGGAGAACACAGTGCCCCCCTTTTGAAACTCAACTTGGCGCTTTTGGTCCCTTTTGTACAGCCCTTTCTACTCCCTCAAGTGACCAAGGGCCGTGATGCTATGCCTATCTTCAAAGGTGTTTTCGACGTTTCGGGGATATGAAAGAGTTGTTCCTTGTGCTTCGAAATCGCGATGGGCGAAAAGGCGAAGAACCTAATCGCGCACCACATGTTCCTCCAGGATGAACGGCTAAGATCACTCTCATCGTTTTGGGACCCGCCTTGTCGGATAATAAACATTAGCGCCCCTCCTTCAGGCCTTCTCCTTTACGACCAAGCACCAAAACCATGGGCTCGACTCTTGGCACTCTCGGTGCTTTAGGGTTCGAGGTTTCGACATGTGAAATGACGAGGAGCGCTTACCCCTCGAACTCTCGAATGCCGACATGGCACGGATGTGCGTTGTGTGTCCTTAAGATGAATGGCCGAGGTATCATTCGTTATTTAAAGGGGGTTGCTTTCATTCCCAGGCTCGCTTGACGTGACCTGGCGCTAGGACCGTGGGCTCGAATCCAAAGGTACCTCGACATTTCGTCGATCGACAATTTCAGCTGCAATGAATGAGAATTCCCTTATCTCCCGAAACATCGATCCCCGCAATGTTGACTGGCTGCCACCTGTGTGAGATCGGAAGA